>CAXAMN010017136.1:0-24512 GCA_963970005.1 Durusdinium trenchii
AGGAAGCCTTGGAGAGAGTTACTAGCCTGACAATCATTTCACTATTTTCATTTCTACCCCAAAGCCCAGATATGGTGCCGTTTTCTGATCCCTGATCCCAGGTCAAAATTTTGATTGATAGCTGGGATCAATCTGCAGACAATGCTCTCCAAACTCTTGAGCAAGTGCAATCAATCCTAGAGGAGAAGACCGCCTTGGGAAAAGCTTTTTCGATGCTGACTATTTGATGCTGCCGAAGGCTACTTCCCAAACGATGCTGTGAGTCTATTTCAAATCAACACAAGTTGTTGAGCTGAGCTGAGGTTCATGGATGATGTTGCAAAGAGGAGCTTGGATGTTGCAATGCGATTGGCAAAATGGAGCACTTTGCAACTCAGGGATGGAGAATTGGAGTAGCAGTCAAACGCATGAATGAAACTTGAATCATTTTCCAACCGCTCCTTGCTTTTTGTCAAAGCTTGGCCTCAGCCATTCTATAATTTGTTCTTGGCATTTAGTGTCATTCATGTCGACCTGCGGAGCAAGATCCAGATCACCTCGACAGTGCCTTCAGAGATGCTCCCTCAGCTCTGGATCCGAGAAGGAGGAAGAGGAATCTGGGGATGACAGCGGCTCAGACTCTGGGAGTGACAGCTCCAGCTCAGAAAGTGGATCAGGGGATAAGTTGGCTCAAGCAAGAAACGCATCGACGCTTGCCAAGTGGTGTTTTGAACTTGCACTGTGTTCTTTTTGATGTGAACGGATCAGATTGGCCATGTGCTCAGGAAGACCACGTTTCGTTCACCTACTGTGCAGCTATCTACTCTCCAGAAACGCCATCTTTCTGGATGGGGGCATTCAATGGTATCCCGGGGAGGACGGTTCAAGAACATAAGGTTTCAAGAATATAAACTTAGGTTTCCGTAGTTGCCTTGCAGGAGTGACAGATTTCCTGCGGAGATTGGCGATGCCGCTGGCATTGATGTGTGATTGCGCCAAAGCTGCAAGATGTGCTGCACATAGAACAAATTAAAGTCGCTGCTCTTCAAGGTTCTGGCATTGCTGGGTCGTGGTGGGCCTTGAAGGAGATCACCAATGATCGCTGCGATTTGCTATCACACACTGAACGAAAGGTCTCTGCTTTGAAGTTTCTTTTGGCCAACACGAAGCCACAGAGGAAACTAGGTTGGCACTTCTTGAACTCAGTCATGGGCCAGTCTTGGCCTCTTCCGACTCAGTCATTTGCTGTAAGGACTTTCTGCGATTTGATGGATCGGCCTGTGGGGTTGCTCCCACACGGGGTTGCTGTCTATACCAGTGGATTCCCCTGTCAGCCGTTCAGCCTATTGCACAATGGTACTGCCCTCATGGACGAACCGCAAGCAGAAGTGTTCAAAGAAGTGGTAAAGACTATGTACCGAGTCCGCCCACTGATCGCCATATTGGAAAATGTTATGGGGCTGAATCGTTGCTGGAGTATCGTTGAGCAGTTCCTTCAAAGATTACCCAATTATAGATTTTGCAAGTTGGTGATCGACCCGATTCACCTTGGCGATCCCGTCACACGGAGAAGGATCTACATCATTCTGATTCAGGGGACTCTTGACTCTTAGACCTTGGGTTTCTTTGACCATTGTTTTTTGTTTGGTTTGATGTTTTGTTAGCCAAGGAATGTTGCAAGGGATGACATCAAAAACAACCAGACTCTGGCGGAGGAGATGGCAAAGGTCTATAAGCGCCTCAAGGTTGACCACAGGCCAAATCCGATTCTTACCAGCACAAGGGGTTGAGAATTGCATGCCGTTTGACTCTTACCCCAGATTTTCAGATTGTCCTAGGACCACGATACTGTTTCCGAATGACCACCCCAGCGTTCTGGAAGAAGAGAAGCAAATGGCAAACCGCAACAAGAAGACCAGAGAACAGTTTGATCTACAGTGGACCAGTGCACCAAAGCAAAAGAATCCCAAATGGTTGAAACATCACTGGAACACGATGAAGAAGCTTGAGGCCTGGGTTGGGCACTTGGTGTTGGGTCGTTTGCTATCACGCGCTGTTCCTTACTCTCCACACTCCTTTTGACTGTAGGTTGATCCATGCAAGCTGACCTGCCTCAAAGAAGCGCGTCGGCATCATCCCAGCCAACGTGTGGAGCATGCGCTGGATATTTATCATACTACTCGCCAGTACCGCAACCATTACATCAACACATCGCAGCGTATTGACCGAATGGTTTCAGGGGGTGGTGGGAAAGTGCCTTGCGTCACACCAAATGGAGCTTTTTGGTCCATGCCCCTCAAAAGGTTCATCACAGGACAGCGCAGCGCCAGTTGGGTTTCCAAACGTTCAACTTCGAGACCCCTGTATCCACCGATTCTGATTTGCCCTCACCCTGCAGGAATGGAATGCCTGCTGTTGCAATCTTTTCCACTCGACCAGCTGGATCTCAGCAATCTTACCTGCAATGTGCCTTGGCCTGCATTCATCTTTCCACTTGGAAGTCTTCATCGTCCAGAAAATTGAACATTGTGTGACACTTTAAGGAACTCAGGGATCTAGCAGGAAATGTCTACAACTGCAAAGCTATTGGGGCTGCATATGTTTGTGCCTTTGCGGCATGTGACTTGGATAAATTCAATGATGCAGTGGAAAGGCTTCACAAGAGGCCATAGATTGCATTTTGCAAACTGGACATAGATGGAATCTCGGAAAACCTGCGCTCGGCTCTCCATTCATTCTGCAACACCACCGGGTTCATGTCAGGGTAGTAGGTCTGCAGAACCTTGGCTCATTTTCTGTGCCAGTGAGGAATACAATATACCTAAATAACACTCTAAATAACATCCTGCAACAAATTTCCTGGAACAAACAAGAGTGTATTCTCACAGCACGGTTTCAATCCACAATAGACTTCAAGGTTTTGTCTTTTGATTGACTTGCCATGCTGGTACCCTATCATGCTACATCTTCCTCGACCGACAATGCAAGCAGTGACTCGGAATCTGAATCAAAGAAGAGTGGCTCTTCAGCATCAAGCTCGACATCAATGACAAGCCTTGGTTCGACACAGCCACGTCCTGATGTGATCCGCAACCTGTGTTTGAATCAGCTGCACGCTTTGGAAGCTGATGATCATGCAAATGAAAGTTCAGATTTGGCAAGCCAAAATGGGAGAAGCAAAGAACGAACCTAAGCATGTGACAAGTAATCATTCACTGTTGCGCAGTTCAAAACACCCTTCATTCCTTTCCCAAACAATTATTATTTGCTGCAAACCATACTTCTGTCACTGAGGAATAGCTGATGCTCTTCAAAGACCATGTTGCAAGACACGCTGCAAAAGAAAACTGTCTGTCAAGCTGGTACTTGCTTGCTGCATAGCCTTTTGGTCATTAACCAAAAGTGGTCAAGACTGCCTGCTTCTAGTCAAAATAAGAAGTGAAACTCCTCTGTGCGGACAGGGCGCGAGGGCTCCTTTGAAGCTAAGGCTTTGGAGCTTGCAATCTTCCAGCACGTGGCAAGATGAATCTGAAGAAGATTCCGGCTCTTCCTCCAGCAGTGATGAGAGTGACAGTGATGGATCATCAGTTCACACTAAGCGAAGAAGAAAGTGGCACATTGAAGGACTGTTTTGCTGTTGTCAGCCTTTTCATGGCGGTCACGATCCATTGACATTGACAGGATATGAAGTCTGCAGGGCAGCCTTCTGTCAATTATTGGGAATTGGGCGGCAACGTCTAGCACGCTGCAAAAAAACATTTAGAGGGCAGGACTACAGAAAGTTTGGTTCCCTGCTCAAATTACATAATGGTCATCGATGTTCATCCATTCAGCACCACACATAGTCTCTCATGGGTCCCAACCCAGGTTCTGGCGCCCCACCAGGGAAGGTTGCTGCAAGTGTGAAGCAATTCCTAGCCAAGACCTATTGGTCTATTGCAGAGACCCTTCCGCACGAGCAACTTGGCAAGTGCAAGCTTCACAATAGTTTTCGTGTTGCCACATGGCAGCCAAACCAGGTTAGATATTGGAAAGGGGGACTTTGACACCGACACTGGAAGAGAACAACTTGTCAATGCTCTCCTGGAATCAGCTTCATGTTCTGCACCAGGTTTGATGCGTGACAAGCCAGACAAGTTACCCAAACGTCATCTACCTCCAGGGAAGTACTCTGATTTGTATCAACTCTATTGTGCATATTGCTACTCCTCGGGCACAGCTGTGGCTAGTGCGGCTACTTTTTACCGAGTTCTCAAGGAATCAGGATGGAAAAAAATTGATCCACCGTGGGAAGACAACACATACCAAGTGCACAACCTGCCACAAGCTGAAAACAGCAATTCGGAAAGCCACAACCTTGCAAGCACATGCAGAATATGCAGACCGTTACATGAGACATATCGCTGGTCAGTTCGCTGACCGCCGTGCGTATTGGGAGCTACGACACCGCGCCGCCACTGACAGAGACATCCTGCTGTGCATCCAAGATTCAATGGATCGATCAAAGTTCAAGCTCCCGAGGTTCTCAGATGGCATAGTGCCCAAGGCCTTGGATCAAAAGCCACGGCCAGAATGTGAAGTCACGGCGACCATTGCACACGGACGTGGTATCTTTGTATACATCACCGACCCTGAGCAGTCGTTTGGAACAAACTGGAACCTTGAACGCCTCAACCGTACATTGCAATGCTGCTACCAACGAGCACAAGAACAACAAGAACCGTGGCCACGAGTCAGCCGACTCTTTTCAGACAACACACCCAAAGCAACTTTCCCTGCATTAAACTGAAATTTGCATGCCTCTTACCAATCTAGTTCCTCAAATATAGTAGAGTTCCGAGGAAATAAAGAACAGCTGGTTTGACCAGTACTGCAACCACGTCGTGACCAGCGGCCTATTCGATACCTTTGGACATGAACACCTCTGCGTGGGGCACACCCACGAAGATGTCGGTCGCCAACTTATCAACTCAATGAACACTTATCAATCGCCACCCAGCCATGTACTTGCTCACCTCAACTCAACTAAGATGCCTTCTTCGGCTTGCTGAGCAAAATAATCAAGGATGGCGACGAAGAGCTGTCCTTTCCCCAGATTCCTCAGCTGTTTTGGGCTGCGCATGTTTGCCTCTTATATAAGGCAATGCCCTCCAGATATCGTAAGGCCACTCCGCAAAACTTTGAGAAACTGTGCAAAACGCAGAAAAACCAGCTTCCTACGCCAGACTATCTCAGGTTCCTGAATAAGAAATTGAAGGCACGCTTCCAAGACAAGAACATTTTCTTTCAAGCCACCTATGTGACTGCAGTCCGGGATTGGTGTGCAAACTTTAAAAGATATAGTTCGACCTATGGTGCTTACCGAAAGCGGTCCGCCAAAGACAAGAAGATTATCCCACATTCGTTCACCTTCATCCGAAGAGACTGCCCCTAGCACGCAATAGTGAGCAAGACTTGATACTTAGTAGTTTCTAACTTCCATAGTTTGGGCTCAGGTTTGCCTGCCCATCTGGCTATGCAAGTTCCTTGGTTCCTGACAACAGTAACCATAGTGTTTTCCTTGGCTATACATGTTCCTGTCGCCGAGGCTAGCAATAAATTGCCCCCTCGTCTTGGTGATGAACATGGCAGTGATGTGGTCTTGCTGCTCAAGACCTTTGTGGCAGATCGGGATCTCTGCCAACCACCTTTGATCGTGTACCCAGGGTGCAAGAGCTCCGAGGCGCGTGACGCGCTATGCAAGATTGCCAGGAATGA
Organism: Durusdinium trenchii; assembly: GCA_963970005.1. Lineage (NCBI taxonomy): Eukaryota > Dinophyceae > Suessiales > Symbiodiniaceae > Durusdinium > Durusdinium trenchii. Next base: position 5,737 of record CAXAMN010017136.1, read on the forward strand.
AGTGCCTGGAACCTTGTCCCTGAAAGTCTTCTAAGTCTGCAACCTTGTATTGAAACCAAGCCCCCTTTAATCTATTGCATCCCAGGAGTGTCCGTCCATTTGGAACAAACCACGAAAGATGTTTACCTTGAGATCGCAGAGTTCCTGGCTGAACACTACCCACAGTGACTTATATTAACACTTGATGTCCATCGTTTGTTTGTTGTACCTTGTGGCCAATTAAGTTTGAGGTATGGAAGAGGGATTGCATATCTACGGCAGCTGGGCGGCGTTCTGGCAATGCCACGGAATGAACCGCCTCAGTTGCCATTCATTGAAAACATGGGAGCTGGTGTGCAACATGACGCACTGATCTTGAGGGATCCTGAACCCCATGTGATCCATACAATGCAGGTCCGATTCCACAGGTATGGATAAAGATTCCGTGCAGACACTGGTCAAAAAGGTTTCCCATGCTTCTTTGTGTTTGGTTGCGAGTTCAAACTCATTGTTTGCTTCATGATCTTCTCAAGACTTAATGCCTGGAAGTATCTTTGGTTTCCAGGTTTCCCTGACTGAGCTTTAGGGGGTGGGCCGCCGTGCTTCGCAGCATGGCACCGGAAGTCAAAGAAGAGAACAAAGAGAATGTCAAGCTGGAAAATCATCCAAAAACAGATCTTTGTCTTAAATTTGTTCAGCCTCTCTTTTTGCCAATTGTTGTTCTTAAATGAGCAATCAAGAGTCTAATCCAGCAACCAGTGCCCAGGAAGAAGATCCAGATGAAGGAGACCAGGATGCCTTGCCAAAGTCCATCACTGAGCGCCTCACAGCGGCAATGGAGGAGGCCCCTTGCATATCATGGTATTGTCATGTCCATCAGGTTTGCTTCTGGGCAGGTGACCGGAAGCCACAACATGGGGAAATGGCTGTTTGACAACCTTGGATCCGAAGAGGGCCAAAAAAGGTTCTTGCTCGCAACACGGCTACAAGCAGTGATGAGGCACATACTGTTTGCTCCCTAAAATTGTTAGCAAGCCTAGGCCATGGACTCCTTGTTTACTCTACCATGTGTTCACAAGCACGTGGAGCTTCAAAACGTCCTAAAGACCGTCCCTGCCACTTCAAAGCAATTCTTTCTCGGTGTGTGGCACTTTGACTTCTCACCAAAGTCCAAATATGGAGAGCAGGGTCGCTTTCCCACGAACATTGCCTACAAGAACCACTTTCACTCCTTCATCACCACTGGATATGAATCAGGGAGGGAGACAGTGGATGTGCGCTTCCAACATGGCGCCACGACCTGTGATGACATCAGCCCATTCTCTGTCCAGTTCGTTGATGGACAAAACAAGCTGCTTATAATGCAGTCGGTGATCGCCTTGATGGAGAATCTAGATCCATGGCCAGAAAAAAACAAACAAAGCAATGGGGGAGGCTTCGAGGTCCTCTTCCACTGCCCGCCTCTGTTTGTCCACTGCCAAGGATGTGAAGAAAGAGGATCTCGAAGAGGATCCTGAGTTCTGCAAAGTGATCGCCAGCTTCAAGTATGTGAAGTGCAACTTCAAGAAGTTGCAAAAGGCGGAGGATTACATCTATGAATCTTTGAGTCTGCTGACATTCTCAAACTAAATGTTGTGTACTATTATTGCATTGTATTTGGACGACATGTGCAACAATCAAGACTCTTCGATACACTTTGTTCTTTGGGCTCAGGTATCGCAAACAGGACCGCGGAAAAGGTCAAGCCCTCTTGCTTGGACTATGTCCTCTTGTTCAAAGAAGCGGTGCGCCTTAAACAAGAGGCATCCCCACATTTGAGCGTGCGAGACTGCCTACTTTGCGCAATCACTGAGTATAACAAAAGGACTGCCAAGGCTGGGTGAAAAAAAGACTGGTGTGTAACCTTGTGAAAAAATCTGCCCATCTGCCAGAACTGGCGAGTGGGCGATGGCATGAGGAAGCTGGTATACAACTTAATGCGTGGACCATCGGAGCTGTTGGCTCTTCTGGGAGAAATGTACGAGAACACAAAGCCCGAAACTGCAGGCAGGACAAATAAAGTGGTAGGCTTGACTTCATTTAAACAAAACCAACCAGCTGCCCTGCCAGCCCTCAACACGGAGAACTTGGATGGGGACTGGTACCTCCCTGGATCAATTCCAGATGGCGTCGAGGGCATCTGGCGAGAGAGTCAGGCGTTTTGTTTCTTCAAAACAGTACAACGCTTCAAAAACATAACCCTATTGAACTATTTGGGAATCAATGTCCCAGGTGGTCACAGAAGATGCGATTTTGATCTGGGCTCTCCGGGTTCGAGACGACTACAACCGCAGGGCGCCACGAGGTTCTTCCTTCAAAGTGAAGGACACTGGGTAATAATTTTTCATAATTTTTCATTTTCCTGTCTAAGTCTGTGTTCTGTGCTGCCCAAACCAAAATGATCCTGCTGAGAAAATGGCGCAAAGAGATTCAGCTTCCCTTCAAGAATTGATGCGAATCACTTGCCTCTTTTGCTGGCTTATCCCAAAGATGGAGCTTCAACTGGGTACTGGCAAAGTCATGGACTCCATTCATGAGATGTGGAAAATGGGGCTGCTTGGAGGAAAGGAAACCTTAGAAACAAACCGCGGGACTCAGTCCAGGGTGGAAAAACAAACCGCAGGATTTGATTGGAACAATTCAATCTAAGGAAAAACCAAGGGATTTGGTTGGAACAGCTCAGTCTGAGGAAAAACCGCAGGATTTTCTGGAAGCTGAAGTTAACTTCCAAAGATCATGTGGTCTCATAATTCCGCAGGATTTTTTTTTTATCATTTTTATAAGACAGGTAAATTTTTGCATCTTAGAATCTAAGATCAAAAAATTTACCTGTCTTATAAAAGTTATAAAAAAATCCTGTGGAATTTTGAGACCGCATGATTTTTGGAAGTTAACTTCAGCTTCCAGAAAATCCAGTGGTTCTTCATTGCTGCACGTTTGTAGCTGCAAAATAAACCGCTTGATTTGTCAGGGGATGGAAAAACAAACCGCGGGATTGGTCAGGGGATGGAAAAACAAACCGCAGGATTGGTCAGGGGATGGAAAAACAAACCGCAGGATTGGTCAGGGGATGGAAAAACAAACCGCAGGATTCTAGGCTGACCGTGGTCCTTGGAATAAAACCGCGTGATTTGTGGAGGAATGAAAAAAAAACCGCAGGATTTGTCCAGGGATTGAAAAACAAACCGCGTGATTTGGAGAGTATTGGAAAATAAAACCGCAGGATTTGTCAGGGGATGGAAAACACACACCGTGGGAACTTGGGCTGATAGCGGTCCTGGGAACAAACTCGCGCGGCGTGGCTATGGATTTCTATATTATGTGAGTTGGGATGCTTTGCAAATCATAAACATGTTTTTATAATATAGTAAGAAATCAGACACCGCTCAGACAAACAGCACCTTACTTCAAGCCTCACAACACCACAAACCCTTGCACTTCACTTCACCATGTATCAGTTCACCTACCTGGACAGAAATCAGCAACCATTAAATCATATTAAATCAGAACTATAACAGCCCTGAATCATTCATTATCTATAAACTTCCACGCCGAGCTTGTCATGTACATTGATTTGGACCTCAAAAAGCCTTTGGTTTTAAGTTTTAAATACTATTGAATAGGTTGTTCTATTCAAGATGTGTGTAAATCACCTCATGGGGTGCATTTGGTGGTGGAATGCAGGAATTAGTTTCTATACAGCACAGTAATATGTCATATCATCTGTAGAACGAGGGAGAGACAAGGGTAGCTACAGATAGATGTTAAGTTAGTTTGGAAAAACATACTGTGTCCAAAGAGTTTGCAAACGCGGGTAGTTCCCAACATGTTAACTAGGTTCTAATGAAAGCAACATCATTGGTAGGAAGAAACAACACATAGTGCGCAGGTTTGCTTTCCCTAAGGCCACTTCAAAATTGTTTGCGTTGACAAACAAAACGATACAGGAAAAAACACTCATTATTCAATGGTCCTTGTTTGCACTGAGGGCTCTGGATTCCGAGTTGCGTGCCCATATCAAGGGAGGCGACCCCCAGTTTGATGTGACCAAGTTGGCATTTTTTCAAGAAGCGACTGGAATTGCCCAAGAGACCCACATTGCCGAAGCCCAAAGCGCTGTGGCAAATGCCCAGAAGTCAAGTCTGGTTGCGGCCTTTGGCTTGTTCCAAACATCCTTGGGGAACGACCAATGTTTGCACGACAGATATCTCGCCGCCTCTAAGACAGATGAGACGCGGGCCAGGAATGCCGTGTTGGAGAGCTTGGAGGACAAACCGTGAAAATTTGGGTTGAAGTTTGGGTTGAGTTGTATCGATATATTAAGTTTAAGGAACTGATGCAACTCTGGGCCCTGGCAGAAAATGCACCAAACGGCATGGAGCCTTGTCTCCAACTTCATTGGTGAGACCTTGCCGACTTGGAATGCCACACCCAAGAAAGTTCAAGGTGCATCAAGTTGGTTTGTAGTCTGATTCTGTTTCTTGACCAGTCCAACATTTGACCACTTCAATTGTGATTTTTTGGCAAGTCGGATGCTAAGTGTTGTTATGCATTATGCACTGTGCTCCCGCAGGTGTTGAGTCAGAAGACAGTCTGGGAGCCAGCACAGTCTCTGGAAAGGTGACACCATGGCTTCAACAGACACTCCAAGGCATGGGGAGCGGACTTCGAAGATTTGACAAGGAGCGTGTGGTCGGCTTTGTGAACTATGTGAGCTCCGGCATAGTCAGTGGGCCCAAAATGCTGTACACAATCGAGGCAATCACGCAGTTGGCCCACAGTCATCCTCGCACCTTCATCGGCCTGATCCTGCTCCCGAACCGTTCAGGTGACCTGCGGACAACGTCTGTCAAGCAGCTGGGCTGACATTCACTGGATTGAACTGGTTTCTTATGAATCTTAACCAGTTTGCAGGTGAACTAAAGACATAGGTATGCGATGGTGACTTCAACTTTTTCCTAGGCAAGAGAAGAAGGATGACATCGATATGGACGACGAGGACAATAATGGAGTCACTGAAGGACTGCACCTTGTCCTTCTCGTTGTTTGCTGTTGCCAATCTAGCAGTTTTAAACTTGAGGCGGTGAGCCAGCTTCATTCGATGACGCTGCAGATGATGACAAGGGTTCGAACTCCGACATGATCCTGCATGAATTTATCTACAAGCTCAAAGCCCGGTACATGGACAATGATCGAGGACTTCGCGACTCTTGGCTGTAAGAAGTGGACAGCTACTAGCAGTCTTTTGTTTTTCTTCTCTTTTTTGTTTTCTGGTCCACTGATTGTATCGTGTTTACTGTTTTGCGAGCAATCATAGGTGAAGGAAGCAACGATCGTGTTCGACCCCACCACCACGTATGGTGGCCGCAGTGGTTGCCACCAATGCTTGCTCGTCACTGCCATTGACAAGACCAACGTGTTCTGGAAGAGCAAAGCTTGGAGAACTTTAGTGATCCCAGATGTGGCAATGCTGCCGCGATCGGAGATGGTCAGGGTGGAAAAGACTAGCAAGACCTTCGCCACCGACAGCAAAATGACCCCTGTGCAGGAGTTGAAGCAGGCTTGTCTTAGTCCAAACCTGTCTACACTCTAGAGCGTACACACACGCACTAGCATATGGATAGTAATATGGATCAAACAAGACAGACTGACCAGGACATAGAGGTACTCACGTTGGGATGAGCTCAAAACAACAAGACCTTTTTGAAGATGAGTTTAAACATGTTTAAACTGTCTTGTAAGGGATTAAATTGAAGATCGTATAATAAACTTATTATACTTGTAGCAACTATGTGTCTTTTGATGTAAATAGTTGGATGTAAAAACCATTGATACATTGTTGAGGTCATTAAGGTAAAAGACTTTGACTGACTTCAGCGTTGAAATCATTGGAACCATTTTCTATCCAACTCTAATATTGGGTTCACACTAACTTTGCTCTCCCTGCAGCACTTGGCCGGCATCTCGGTTGTTGGCAAGTGCGTGGAGTCACTGACAGACCCGGCAGACAATTACAATGTGATCCTGGACATGCTTGGCTACGATGGGCAGTGCGCAGCATATTGCTTGAAGGAGCACGCAGCTGGCAATCACTGGGCAGCGGCTACAATTTGCCACAGCGACCATGAGACAGCTTTTGTTGGTGAGCTCACAGCCAACAAGGTGTTTTCAGCTGCAAGAGCTGGTCAGCTCAAGCTGCCCGGGTTTCCAAATTTTCAGTCTGTAGTGGCAGAGCTCAAGGCGAAGAAGACCCAGCCCTTTCCAGAGTACAGCGTGTGCACTGCACTTCCAGATGGAACACTGGTGATCAAGCAAGCTTTGATTGAGTTGTGGACTCAAAGACATGAAATGTTTTGCACCGACATGGAACCTGGACTTCATTTAGTAATTTTGCTCCCCCTGCCACTACCCACTTCATATTGTTAATATTCAACTCGGGCTGACTTGGATTGACAGCACAAGAAACATCAAAACGTTGACCCCTCCAAATACAATACAGAAATTGAGTAAAGAAAGTTCTTATTGACCAAACAGTCCAACTTAGGAAAAGATCGTTCGCGAGCACAATGAGAAATACAACCCACCAGGTGTGAAACGAGGGGCTGCTGTAGAAGAGAACGCGGAAGAGCAGGAGCGGCCCTCCAAGAAGATATGCTTGGACAAGGATCGCCCTGCAAGCGATGAGAGCTCGATGGGAGACAAGCTTCTCGTCAAAACAAGAAGAGTTGCACACCCACCGAACAAGCAGTGAATTCAGCCCCCCACATTGTTTCAAAACCAAGGTGTGTCCTTTCTTGCGGTAGCTTCAAGCTGCTGTACGACAAGGCAGGTGATGCTTTGTGGATGCTGCGAGAAGCCAAGGGCTCTGAGGCAACAGATGTCAACATGTCAGGGCCTATGGAGTTGTGTGGGTTTGGGTCAGGAGATTTTGTCTCTGGGCCAGAACTTTGGCCCAACATGAGTTTACAATAGTTTATGGACAATTGTTTCATCACCATGGACTTACTGTAATACGCAATGCGTTTGTTTGCAACTAGTGTTTCAAGACAGGCCAAATCTGACACCGAGGAGTGTTCCGATGTTACTTCTGATACAGGCAAAAGTGGGCGATGGATTAACTATGGCATTTCTTCCACATCAGACCTGGTGATCGTTGAAGTGGACAAGAAAGTCCCCGAACACATCAAGAAGCTAAACACCTGGAACAAAGTGTTTGGGTGGCACCGAATGGTTCATAGACTCACAAATATCACATTTATCCACTCAAGATACATGGGAGACTTTATGGTTGGAGTAAGGAACCTACACATATCATTTGAAGTAGATACTATATTGAAATTTTGTGCTTTAATCAATATGGAACTGTTTAGTTTCATTTTCAGGACTTAACATTTCTTTGGGATACCAATTCTCAATAAATAACATGGCTGAAATGTTTGCCACCTACCATTTTTCATATACCAACTGCATCTACTCTATACGTGTGGAGGGGTCAGCGTCGATGCCGCGACTCAAAAAGGTTATGGACAATAAATGGACAGCATTGTTTTGTTCAGGAAGAAATATCCTGGGCATATACCATATCCTGGGCCACATTCCCTGACAACGTGTCCCTGACAATCTATTCAGCCGACGGCCATTGAACCTCCTGTGTAGGTAGTGGGTGCAAAGTGGCGCCCTGTATTGATCAACATTTAGGGCACTAGTGTGGACAAGCAGTAAGATAGCGGGGGCCCTCTCAAGAAGTAGCCCGACATAACAAAACACTTGGAAGCTCCACACACTCCTCACCCCTGCAAAACCTTGAGGTCGTTATAAAGTAGACAGTATAGATGTGAGCTCGCTTCCCATAATGGATTGTAATGTCTTCCTGGTAGGTTGATACATAAGACACTATTCAAACATCAACCGCTACCGATGGTTTTTTCTCTAGTGGAAGTAGATTGTAATGTCTTCCTGGTAGGTTGCTACATAAGACACTAAGTATTGAAACGTCCACCACTACCAATGAGTTGTTCCCTGGTGGAAGTAACTTACATCCATTGAAAAACTCAAGTACTATCAACACTACGATTGAGAACTTTCCAAGTGCATTGCACGTTCTCCTAAAACAAGTTGCTTTGCTCTTATCTCAGGTGATTGAGCTGAAAGACATCATCCACACATTAGAGAACGCAGGGGAGATTGGCTTGACCCTTGCCCTGCACAACGTGGATGGGGACACTGTGAAGCAAAACAAACCATGTTGCTTCGCGCTCGAGCCCCTGAAGGACAAGTCCCAGGAAAAGAAGGTCTGGGTTCTGTTGTGAGCAATCTTGATTCTGTTGCAATTTGGTTCTGTTCAAATCTCCTGTTCTTTTATGCATCCAGGTGGGCCACGCAGCCACCTTTGGAGCTAGATTGAACTTGGCCAAGGTCCGCACGAATCAAAACATCAAGCTCTGTTGGCGCATGAGGCCAGGCCCAAAGATTGCTATTCCAAAATGGGGATCCGGGAATAACAAGTCTCTACAAGGCCTTAGCCTGTGGACCTTAGCCTTAGCAACAAAACCCTCTCGTGCGATGACTTGCAGAGTGTCTGAGGCTTGTCTGCAATGAAGGTGGAAAGCAGCTATCGCCCATCCGCCCGGTGATGGTTCTACCTGGGGACATGGCGCTCAAGTCGGACAAAATGTACTTGCTCGCCTGAGGTCTCAAAACCAGACCCTTGTGTCTGGTTCAATCTCCCAAACTATGTTGGCTTTCATTAGGCTTGTTCAGCACTTCAACTTCTGTTCCCAACTTCTTATTCAACTTCTTGTTTCAGCACTTATAAGTAACCTAAGCCTCAAGAGAAGTTGTGTTTGGGCCAACTTGTGATTAGATCCAGTCGTGCTGTTTGGGACGTGGGTCTCACTGTCTCCTAGACCAGTGCAGCGGGGGTCCCATTTTGATCGCGACTGCTGTGGAGAGAAAAGATGCCCAGTTAACTGACTGTCTGTTAGCAGATTCAAATAAATCTGGTGAGCCTACAGTGATGAACATGTCGGGTGGATTCTAGTTGGAGCACCATGCCAGTGCCTCTCGGCTAAATCATATAGTGGTGTTGAAAGGTAGATCCCAGTGGGCAGGGGCGCGGCATGTCTTCAGATTTCCATCTTGACCGAAAGTTCAGTGTGGGCGACTACAATGACATCCTCGCTCTTGCTGGCGGATCGAAACCACCACCGGTGAACCCATCTTCCCGGCCATCCGCACTACATGGTAGTGGCTTTGGCAGCTTTTACCACTTACTGTGGCTAAGAACAAATTTAAAGTATCTTCCACTCTAGACCGTGGCTGTAACTTTTCGTGGTCCTAGGTGCCAGTCAAACATCAACTCTTTGTCGTCCTGGGTGCCAGTGGCTCCACACTTTCTAATCCTGGGTTTGGTCGCGTTGAGCTCAAAAGTTCTTCAGAGTCACCAGACAAGAAAGAGGAGAAGGCAGGGCGTGGGTTGGTTGTGTGTTGACAGTATGGCCATACAATGCCATCCAATACCGCTGCCATCCATTGGCCTAGGATGAGAAGCAAACCAAAAAGAAAGAGAACAAAACGGGGAGTGTGAAGTCATCAACAAAAAAAAGGAGGAAGCGCCAGACAAGAAAAGAAAGAAGAAAGATGAAGCGGATGACCTCTTTGATTTTGATCCCTTGGGTGCAAAAGACGAAGATGATGAAGAAGACAGGGAAGGAGCTGGGGATGACAGTGAACAGCAGAAGAAAAAGAAGAAGAAAGCAGAGAAAGCTGCAATCCAAAAGAAACCATCCAAGAAAACACAATCCGGCGAAAGAAAGGGAAAGCCAGGAAGGCCCAAGAAAAACTCTGCTGATGCTGGGTTGCATCTTGTTAGTGACCCCATCGCACTCATGTCCGCAGCTCTTCCCCATCCCATCACATTCACATCCTTTGAACCATGTTGCTTCCAAGGACGCTCTGCAAGTTGATGAATCTGACAACGACGACGGCGATGATTACCTTGCCGGAGTCTCGCTCAAAGAGCTGGGGAACGCTATGGAGTGTGAGAAGCCGGTTTCCTCTTTCATCCAGGACTGGGAATTGACAAAACCAAAAAACATGCTGTGGTGGCAAAACCAAGAATGGATACCGGTGAATATTTTTTGGGAACCTTCTTGAAACCATCCAGGACCAGAAGGATCACGATGCAACCGATTCAGAGAGGACGCTTTGTCTTGGTGAGGAAGGCATCAACATGGACAAGGACAAGGTTTTTCTTAACAGCGTGTTTTATTCACAGGGGGCACAACAAATGAAACCACATGAAACCTATGGCAACGAGAGTGAATCACACACCCAAGTTCCACCTTCTCCTTTACTTTGCTGCCATTCTTTCAAAGGGTATTCAGCCGATCTAGACCAATCTGAAGTGGTCACCAGGACAAGATGACCGGGCAAGGTGAGTCGACCCAGCAACAGTCTTGGCCTACGACTCCCGTGCCAACACCGTGCAGGGGAAACGCACCCAGCCCAAATGATGTCCCCGCTCCCAAGGACAGCGCATGTTGATATTCAATGATGGCATTATTTTCCATGGGTAAATCAATGCTTTACCCAACAAACATGACATGATGCCATGATGCTCAGATACTTTTGATTTGCTCAAGAAACTTCAACAGGTGACTGTGCGGCCGGGCTTCACTATCCCGGCTCAAGTATTGATGAATCCACTGCCTTCGGAGCTGAGACGCGAGGAGTTGCTGCGGCGTTCAAACGCGTGTTGCTTTGTGGACGGCTACATCTCATCACCATCCCCCGTGGCCTCTGAAATGGATGACCCTGGCCTACTGCCATCAGACTCCAAGGCTGGTTCACACTTAGGAAAAAACGTTTTAAAGGGTCCAACCTTTCCACCTTTTGAATACCACCTTTGTCCAGATTTTGAACACCTTTTAGCAACGCCAAGGAGGTGGAGAAAGAGAAGGCTGTGGAAATGGTGCCTTTGGAATCTGAGAAATTGGATCAGGACGCTGTGGAAGCCATGGAGGGAACCGATTGCAAAAAGAATGAGGTGCATGTTTCGAATGAGATGTCCCAACAATTGCCTAGTGTGGAACCTGAAGGTGGTGCTCGTCCAAAAAAACATACTGCCAGTAAAGCAGCCCCGGCAAAGCGGCATCGAGGGAAGCAACCCGACAAGTCTGAACAGCCTGCCACACACAACAACGTTACTTAGCAGTTCAATGTAGTTTTGCTTGTCCACAAGCCTTCATTTGTGACCTTTCTGCACCTCCTGCCTCAAAGCTGGTAATGAGGCTGGTGATACTGATGCAGAGAAGGAGATGACTATCAAAAGGGCACTGCATAGTGTCCCTCTGCTGATACTGGGACTGGGGCTAGTTCCAAAGTTAGGCTGGGAAGAACTGTCCTTGCCAATCAATCTGGGGTGGAAGATTTGAGGTCTACAGTGCTGCTTGGAAAGCGGCTAAACTTCGTGGGGAATCGAAAGAACAGTGTGCCCAGGAGGCTCGGGAGGCAAGGAAACTGTCTCTTGGCCTAAATTTGCTCAAGGGTAAACCTAGTACTTACCAAAGAGTTTTGCCTAAAAAGGCGACCTGCAACCTGAAAGGTATTGCTGGGAGAATTATCGTGATCGCAACAGCCCTGTGGTTCAGAAGCTTGACTGCCAGCCAACAGAGTTCACTTTAGCTCATTGGAAACTTTGTTTTTTGTCGTTGGCTGACCTAATGGGTTTACAAAGTTGTAGGTCTAGCTTCTCTCTTCAACATTGTCAGGAAGTGGCTGCAGAACTAATCGGCTTATGAATCTTTTGTCCAAGCTTGAACTGCCTTGGACTGCTTTGGGGATTTGGCTGACCAGCCGAAAGATGCTTTGAGTCATCTTCAATACATTTGGAAGCGGACAACTGCTAACTTGCAGCGTGGAAAAAAAGCTTTCAAGACCGACGCGCCCTGGTCCTCCCATACCCAAGAGGTTCAGCTACTAAGTATGAGCCATGGTGCCTTTTAGAAAGAGCCGCGAATCTTGCAGGCAAACATCGCACAGGATCATCCCAAAGGGAAACAATGCATGACGAGCTGTTCTGAATTGTTCATCTTTGCCTTCATCTTCTCACATTACCTGGTTACAACATGTTACAACCATTAATCTTACATAATCTGACCCAACAATTTTGAGCAAGTTGGTTCATGAACCAAGTCTGGAACAAACAGAGTTGAGCCACAGCTGATGTGCGAAAGCTGATACAGCAAACTAAAGCACAAGAAAACAAAGACCTGGTTCCATTTGGTCAAGGATCTGGTTACCATGAGTGACTCTTATAGTTAGTTGGAATATGTTTTGTCCAACACCCTCAATGACTCAACACAAAGCTGGACCACCATCAACATGAACAAAGCGTGGGATGCTATGCTATAATGCTATATGTCTAAATATTCCGGGCAAGATTTTGACAAGTACACTTGCAACATGCGAGAGCAAACTATTGAATATCAACTACCATTCCAACAATAGTTCACTTTCTGGAAGAAGTCACACGAAACACCTCTTACTGTAATATTATCAGTGTGAGTATCAGCGTGAAGCACCTCACGAAAACATCTCATCCATCTATCTTACTTCAAAGCTTTCAATCTAAGTGTGTTGTTTGCGAGTGAGGTACTTGGGCTGTAGGATGCTGTAGTAAAGCTTTTCAAAATAGGTTGGGTTTTGACAACTTGTTGCCATTCTAGGGTTACAGGCGGTGGCGACAAAAGAAACATAACAAATCTTGCTCAAATGAAAGGACTGGATAGGACCTGGTGAGGCCCTCTGGATACTTCGTGCTACTAGTAACAAGCGCATCGCTACTAGCAACAAGGGCATCACTACTAGTAACAAGAAGCTACTAGTTTGGCGGCAGACAGATTGCTCCGACGGAGGACGTGGTGCTCTTCGACCGGACCTTTGGCTTTGAGAGCGCAGTGGCCAAGGCCGACGGGATGTGTAGAGTGCACTCGCTGGCGGAGTCGTAGTAACGGGAGAATACAGTGAGATGTAGTGAGCATTGACATTTTGTCATATTTTGTCTAGGGGAGTGATGTGGCCAGAGATCCAAAGATTTTACAGTGTTCATTTTGGTGTTTCCCGAGTTCTATCAGCGGTGATTCTTCGATAGGGCGAGACACAGACACCCCCAAAGAACTGCGCACGTGTGCACCTTCTTGTTGGTGCGAACTTGGAAAGCACAAAGGTCATGGATCGACCCCCTCTTTTCGTTCGACTGAACCCGTTGCCGGCACCGCTGACGCTCGATCTGGGAGGCCTCGGAGGTGATCCGGAACGCCTGGGTGGAGGCCTCCAGCTGTGAGCGAGGTGCCCGGATTACGGTGGTTTTTGAGACGGTAGCAATTTTCGCTACTAGGAGCAAAGGGCATCGCTACTAGGAGCAAGGACGCTACTAGGGGCTCCTGGCCGTACTACTAGCAGCAAAGGACGCTACTAGTGGCCGAAAGGTGCTCTCTGACATCCGGTAGAGATCCGACACAAAGAGCGTCACATCCGGTAGGTAAGAAGCGACGAACGTAGCAAAGGGCTACTGGCTACTAGTATCAAGGGCATTAATTCATGTAAGAAGCTCACTTGCCTAGTAACAAGAATGTGCATTCTGTTGAGTGTGAAAGAAAACAGAAGCTCTTTGGCTTGAGGGACCCTGGCACTCACAAGACTTGGAAGCCCTCAAGATGTCCAAGCTGTGGTCTTTTTGATATAACAACCAACTCACAGTGGACTGGCATAACATTCTATGACCATTTTCAACCTCTTGTCTGGTGCGAAGAGGTGTGGGCATTGTGAAGCTCATGGGACGAGACTCTGGCTTTGTTGCCATGCATGCAGCAACTGCAGCAGATGTGGTGGACCTGTGCATGATTCCGGAGGTCAAGGTAGAGATGAAGGACTCTGCTCAATTCTGCTTGCGTGACTGGAATGTGTTGGGGGCTGTTAGGGGTGCTTGGATCATTCACCCGCTTCAATGGAGAGCTCGAACATTCTGAACTTTGGAACAGAGCTTGCTCGTGAGCATTCGCCTTTAAGACGCTACACTTACTCTCCAAAGTTCTTTTGCAAAGTCAAGGTGTTTATCGCACGTACGAAAACGCACCACCCCAAACGTGTCCAGTTGGTCGAGCTTCGCAGACCTTTGCAGAGATCCTTTGTTTGACAGGATGTCCTGGCACATGTGGATCGCACCTTGGCGCAAAAGGGCTACATGGTCATTGCCGTGGCCGAGGGAGCTGGCCAGGAGCACGTCTCCACGGGCGAAAAGGAGCCAGTCATCTCGACACGAAGACGCGCACAGACTCGTTGTCTTGCCGGGAGATTATTGGTTTGGGAGCGAGAAAAGCTCATGCCATTTCTCCAAAATTTTTCTCCTGCATTTGGGCTTTCGGTGACTTGATAGCTAGTGAAGTACCAGTGTGAGTGCACAAACGGGAGAGTGAGAGGGAGAGATGGAGAGAGCAAGCAGAGAGTTCATTGACCTGGACCCATCTCAATTCTTCTATATAATGGACATCCTTCACCCTTGATGATGGCCTGTAGCAGCAATCTTGAAGGACGCCACTGGCCACACTGTTTACGGTGACATTGGTGTCTTTCTGCGGGACACCTTGAACAAACATTTGCTCCTTGGCTTGAGCAACCTATGGTGCTGTGGTATGTAGAACATGGAAAACACACAAGTACAAACAGTGATCGACCCCAAAACATGTACTACTGCTGGATGCTATGGGATTTAGAAAGCACAGGAGCTCATACTTTCCCAATTCAGTTGCCTTGATTCCTAGAGTGTGGGGAAAGCTATATGGATCTTTTGTTGTAGTGAGGATGTGAGATAGCTGCTAGCTGCTAGCTGAAAACCAAAACCAGCTGATCATTAGATGGCTACCCTCACCAATAGTTTTTTTGCTGCTGGACGGTCCTATCTCATCCTATATTTGGGAAACGTTCAGCCCAAGAGTGCATCCAACATGACATGGCCTAGTGTTTGACCTACCAATCTCCCATGTCACTTGGAGCCCTGGATTGTTTTTGATCTGGGGTCAAGTATACTGGTGCTGTAGCTAGAGCAGCTAGAGCAGCGATCATATTCAGCTAGAAACTTCAGAAATACGTCCAAGTGTCAAGCAGTCATGGGAGTGTGCCACAAGCATTGCATCAGTCGGGCACCCGAGGAAACCATCAGGTGGGCGCACCTTCTACATCGACCCATCCTACATCATTCGCACCTCGTTGTGCAACACCTGTATTGTGCCATTGAGTGTGGTCGAGCAATGAGCGAGTAGCGAGTCAGACCTCACTCTACAAATCTCTTACAATTAGTTTCCGATGCCTTGAGATATATCTAGAGAACCAATTGTTTCTCAGATACCGCTTTGTTTGCTTTCTTTTGAGTTTGCAAAAAGAAGGCATCGCATCATCATAAGTATTTGGGACCTCGACTCAAGCCTTTGAGGTTCAGTGCCAATCAACCCCAATGACCATATCTACTGTGTACGCTTGGCCAATGACGCTGTGCACACGGCGATGCGGGGCTACACGGGTGTTTGCGTGGGAGCGATGCACAACGTGATTAGCATGTTGCCTTGCAGGCTGGAAGGCAACATGTTAGCGGAGGATGGGAGAATCGGAGAAACAATCGAAGAAGGCTTAGTGACAAACCTTAGTGACAATTGGAATGGGCCTTTGAATGCACATTTTGTAACTTAGTTCATTGAGCTGGGCCTTTGGGTACCTG
Organism: Durusdinium trenchii; assembly: GCA_963970005.1. NCBI lineage: Eukaryota > Dinophyceae > Suessiales > Symbiodiniaceae > Durusdinium > Durusdinium trenchii. The sequence goes on from CAXAMN010017136.1 coordinate 21,527, forward strand.
GATGTACCTGGTTCTGGGACCAGCGCTGCCTGGTTTGGGTCTACTTCCTGCGAAAGTTCGCCAGAGGAAAGGGTCCTTCTTGAAGATGAACCACAGTTTCTTTCCCAGGGGCGGTGCCGTTCTGATCTTAATGAAATGCGGCTTTTCAGGATTCCTTGGGTGTTTGCCAGATCGTTCGCTCGGTTTTCATCCATATCTATGACATTCGTGAAGCACTTTGTGGGGTTTGGGACCCAGATGAACCCAGCAAGCATGTGGGTGTGTAAATAGGGGGGACCCCCAATCAATCAATAGGTTTTGGTTTATTGCCCTTCTTCCAGGGGGTCTTTGGGAGGTCTGCCTGTTTCCATGTTTACTGTCACTTCCATGTTACTGGTCTGGGAGGATCCACTTCAGACTGATGGATAATGATGGACAACAAGCTCTGAAGCCTTTGCACATCTTTGCACTATTCTTGCTGAGAAGCCTTCCAACCTCGCTTCGAAGAAGGGTCGTTTTGCCAGGCTGATTGCCGGTGGGAAGAAAAAGGTCCGTCCTCACAGCAGCTCCTGGCAAGGATGTGTCGGGGCTCTCGGCCTTCTTGGAAAACCATCCACGGACCTTTTGCGACCAAAACGCTCAGAGGTGAGTGCGACCCAAACAACCATGTCCTGTACGATTTTGGTATTGCGGTTTGAAAAACTGCATGTTAGACACATATTAGACGTATGTGAACCAACGTTGCAAGATGTTAGTTGTATTGGTTCCTACAGCATGCTACAGCATTCAATCCCAATCCATATGGATTTGTTCCACGGTGCAATGGTCTTCTGCTGCTCAGGTGCAGATCTGTGGGATGCCCAGAAGTTTGTCCGGACTCGAGACTTGCGCTCGCTCAGGGTATGCCTGAAGCAGAAATGTTTAAGTGTTATGAGGTTGGATGCCTCCATCCAAATCCTCAAACATGCCACTCTTGTGCGATGTGGACCCTTGCAAAAGAAGGTAACCGGCGCGCAGTTTTTCTTTCAAAGGGTTCTGCTGCGGTGCCTTAATTGCTTCCTAAGCAATTAGTTTGAGCAGCGAAGCGCCATCCAGTACTGACAAGCTTTGAGTTGTCATAGTTTTAGAGGCCTAACTCCGTCCATTTCAGGAACCACAACATCTCACCTCTTTCTCTCAACACTCTTTCACCAACACACCACACACACTTTTTTTTTAATGCCCTTGACAAAACGTAATTATCACATGCCGTTGTTTCACAAGTCCAACGACCTGTTATTGCTTCAAAACGGTTGCACCTCTCAGCGCTCCTCCACTACGTATTCTCGCCGGCTCTGTCACCAACAACGGCAAGCATCGGAACACCTTTTGATTTAACACTTTGTTCTGGCGCAACCTGTTGGTTTCGTGGTTCCTGCAAGCACAAATTGCGCGCGTAGTTCCATTTCTTGAGTCTGTTTATTGAACGTCGGAGTAACTCGTGTACAGAAGACTTTGACGCAGATCAGATTCAGGCCGAGCACCATGGAATTGGAGACAAGATGCCGTATTCGCGGCCCAGCAAAGTTCCCTTGAACCACCTTCAGAGAAATCCAATTCCACATATTCTTGGCAGATTGCAATGCTCTCGCCCTGAGAATACTTTGAATGCTCTTGGTGGCGTTTTGATGTACAGAAGTTTCCACTTTCATGCCCCTGGCAAACAAGTCCCGGGGCAGAATGCTCAGCTTCAAAGTGGCAAAGGAAACGGCTGCAGAGAGTCACCCAGCAACATTCATAGAAGGTTAGCTTTGGATACATGAAATCCTAAAACCTCTAGAGTTTGCGTTTTGGGGCAATCCTCGGGAGGGATTTGGCCCAGATTAACAGGTTCCTTAATTCCGAATCCTTCTGAGTTGTCCTTCCAATGACCGTGGCATTTTCGATTTTGAAGCTTCATTGAATTCAAAGCTTTTGCCTTCACTGCCCTGTGCACGCTTGGTGCCATGAGGCTCGCGGAGTGAGGAGTTCAATCAAACCTGTTTGGTGTTTGTATTTGTGATTATTTGTGCCTGTATGTAATGAATGTACTGTAGTGTAGTGTAGCGTAATGGCATGGTATGGCATGGAACGTAATGGAATACAATGTAATACAATGTAAGGGTATGTATGTATGTATCTATATAATGTAATAATGTAATATTATGTACCAGGAGTCACAAAGGGGTGCCTATTGGAGGATAGGGGTGCCCATTATCCACTCACATAGGGACTAGAAACCACCCCTTTGTGACTCCTGGTAATGCTATGCAATGTAATGTAATGCTATGTAATGTTATGTTAGTTTGAAACTCGCAACGAAGCAGCTTAACAAATGTATGTATGTATGTATGTATGTATGTCATGCCATGTCATGTCATGTCATGAAATGAATTGAATTGAATTGTATTGTATTGAATTGAATTTATGTATGTACGTATGTATAAATGTACGTATGTATGCATTTATGTATGTATGTAGGTATGTATTGATGTAACGTAATGTAATGTAATCTAATGTTATGTTAGGTAATGTTATGTAATGTCATGTAATTTCATGCGATGTCATGTAAGGTTATGTAATGTTATGTAATGTGATGTAACTTTATGTATGCCATGTAATGCCATGCAATGCTATGTACTGTTATGTAATCTAATGTGATGCAATTTAATGTTATGTAATGTTATGTAATGTGATGTAATGGGATGTAATGTTATGTAATGTTATGCAATGTCATGTAATGCCATGTAATGTTATGTAATGTTTTGCAATGGTCTGTAATGTTATGTAATGTTATGTAATGTGTAATGTTGTGTAATGTTGTGTAATGTTATGTAATGTTCTGTAATGTTATGTAATGTTATGCAATGATTTGTAATGTTATGTAATGTTATGTAATGGTGTGTGTGTATGTATGTATGTATGTATGTATGTATGTATGTATGTATGTACAATGTATGTACAATGTATGTACAATGTATGTACAATG
>CAXAMN010017136.1:34427-62170 GCA_963970005.1 Durusdinium trenchii
CTAGTAGCGATGCCCTTTGTTAGTAGTAGCTTCTTGTTCCTAGTAGTCTGGCCAGGAGCTACTAGTAGCGTCCTTGCTCTTAGTAGCGATGCCCTTTGTTACTAGTAGCTTCTTGTTCCTACAGGGCTGTACAGTTTTTCTTCAATTGCGCTGCACTTCAGGCGCATCACAAGAACATTGTGCGAGACCTGTCTCGGCAGGTGGGCGCTGCAGGGTCGAGCGTTGCATGGCAGCTGATATGATACAACAATATACAACATATGCTTGAAGAATCTCGAAGATGTTCGCCTCAAAAGGTTTTTGTGCAGTTTTGACGCTTGTTGCCCGGTGTTTGTGCCTGGCCTGCCTTTTGGACTCCAGATCAACTTGTCAAGAAGCATCGCCTGATCAGATTTTTGAGAGTGTTGGAGCTTGTAAGTTCTTGCTGTGAAGTAATGAACAGGGATGTCTGTAAAGATACAATACATTATATATATAGGTGCTGCACAAAAGTAGCAACGCCAGAAGTTTCATAGTCTCATATAAAGTGACCAGTTGGACCTCCGGTCCGTTCGCATTGGCCATTGGGACCGCCTTCGTGTCTGTGGCGCTTGACGCCACTTGGTCAATCAGAATGTGAGACCACCAGGAAGGCCGCACCTCCGTCATGAAGATGACAATCTTTTGACCAACAGATCAGATCTGCATGAAACTGTTCAAACGCCAGGCCTTTAGTGACCCTTGCACTTGCATGTCATATAACCTACCCCTTGTTGAAAGTTGTCAGTTATAACTGCAACGATTCACTTCGACTTGCACGACGCAAACAGATTCAAATGCCCTTGCGTCGGCCCAGAGGTTGTTTTACTCTGCAATGGACGTGCCTGGGCCACAGGTGGGTGTTAAGCATGCCTTCTCAACAAAAGACTCTCACGGGTTTCCAGTGCAAGCTTCGTTTCTTGTAAAATTGTGTTTTCAAATGATTCTGGTTGAGGTTTGTACAATGGTTACTTTATCACTCCCTTGGAGGTAGCTATTGCCTCACCTTGTAAACTCAAAAGGTGACTTACAGCGTGAACATGCTGAAGCCGGTACATCGGAGCTTCCCTGCATGAGGAATGGAATCAACCTTCATTATTGGCTGTACAAAGTTGTGCTTGTGCTGGTCATGGATAGTTGGAGAAAGGGGCCCCAAGGTGCAAGGTCTTTTCAATTTTTGTGAATGTTCAGTGAGGCCATCGCTAGGAGGTTGGAGGCCATCGCTCTTAGGTCTTTGCATTTGTGTGATTGTTCAGTGTGAACGTTTCCCGGTGCTCGGGACATTCGGTGCTTCAACGAGCTAAATTGTAACATTTGCCCTTGTACACTCACACCCAAGCGCCCCCACCCTTGATTGGTTTGTCTCCAACAGGGTGAGGGCCTTAGACAGCTATTTCATGCTATTTCAGAAAGACAGCACAACAGTTGTAATTATTAAATGATGTTTGATGGCCGGTCAGTTTCCCAGACAAGAACAGTGTGTAGCCACAAAACAACACTACCAGCAGTCAAGAGGCAGTCAACATCAACCGATTTGAAGCAATCCCCACCTAAGGACAGCGCGCGAGTGTATACCTGCGGTGTGCTTTCTGCCTGGCTGGCCTTTGGCTTTTTACATGGAGGCCACTGGTGTGTTCTGAGCGGTTTCTTGGCACGGAACTTCGCCAAGTTGTAGGGCAGGGGCTTGTATGGGCTTGTCACACTTGAGCTAGGGCCAGGTAGAAAATCGCTGATACTAGCTATTGGATGCTTGTAATCCCCACAAAACCATGTTTGTGGTGGTTTTGGTTGTAGCTCACTTGTCTCAAACTTGGTTCCAAGTTCTATTACGCTTGATCCCCTGTATTGCTGTTGTTCCCAAAAGTGTGAGCGCCTTTCAGAGCGGCAACTGAGGTATGGCCAGCAACTTCGGTCATCCGCAACGGTGGCTGCTGCGAAATCATGCCATCTCCTATGCAGTCGGCATTCTTCTGACAGCAGCAGGCCGTCCAACTGGAAGAAAGCGCACGCTCCAAATACATGTGCGGCGTCGCAGCTTGTTGTCCACGAAAGGCATAATTCATTGGTATCCGTATCCTATCCTATCCTATCGTTGTTTGTAGAACGGATGATTGTCGATTCGTTGTTTTTGCATTGGACATGTCCAACTTTGCAATGAGGTGGAGCCTACTGCCAAAGTGGCACTGCCAAGCCCTGTCCGGGAGGTGAAGACATGTCTCGGGACTGCTTCTGGCAGGAGCAGACGGTCACCCGGCAGGATGAAATGGGGCCAAGGTTAAAGAACTTGCTTAGTAGCTAAGTGCATCGCTACTAGTAACAAGTGCACTTGCACTACAAGTAGCAAGAAGCTACTTGTAACTTCTTGCTACTAGTCGCGATGCACTTGTTCCTAGTATCGATGCCCTTGATACGGGAAGCTTCTAGCCTTTACCTTAAGCACACAATGATTCCATGGTTGTCCTAACACGGATGCTGGACAGAAATCACTGGCACAAAGGCAGATTTCTCATAGCGAAGCGAGTACGGTGCGTGGCCTGTTCAACCCTTTGCTGGGTCCTTCAGGCGTGTCATAATCTGTTCCTACAAGGGCACGCGTCGGGCGAGCATGCACGAGCCATGAGCATGAATTCATCACAGAGCACACGAGGCGCTTGCGCTTTGTGTTTTTCTTCCTCAGATCATTGAGGTTCTCTATCAGATCATTTACATTTTGCACTACGTTGGCCTTGCCTGGAATTTTGCCCATTGGATCATGGACGGAGTCCAACTATTGCCACTGGGATCCCATTACGGTGCGTTTGGCACCGGGAGTCTAGCCGCCGGAGCTTTTTTGAGAATGGATTGCGCATCTGGGCATGATCACTGAAGTCAGAAGGCCACCTGTTGCAAAGACTAATTAATTATTGTCTGTATACCGTTTGAGACCGGGCCCCAGCCCCACCAGTAGGAGGCCCAGTGAAACATAGACCACATGCTTCAGTGTCACCAATTCACAATCCCGAAGCAGCTTTTGAACGCCATAACTTGAATACCCCACTGTCAGGCTAGCAGGCTTCAACTCCTCGGTCATTTACTCTATTTCCAGCATATATTATATATCTCTTTCACAAGTGCACTAATATACTTCCAAAAACAATGACCACACACGAAGATGCTGCTCTTCAGCGGCATGTACTCAATGTATCCCAAGTAGTGGTGGCTCGAAGCTTTCGCTGGACCTTGGTGGCGGTTTGTCAAAGAACGTCTGGACCAGCTGGCACTCTTCTGCCTCAACACCGTGAAGTACTGAACACCAAGAGCTGCAGGGCACACCAGCTGGGACCAAGAACCGTTTGAGCTCAGGTTTTGGTCGCAGCAGATTGTCAGAAAGACTCCCCTGAGGCGCAATTTGTGTCGCATTTGCCATTTGCATGCATTTGCTGCTCCCGTGGAGGTGTTTGGTCTTTCAAATGCTTTTTGCGTAGTTTTGACTGACTATAGGAACCAGGCGGTTGACGTGGGATCCTGAATTCCCATTGAGGCAAGGTAGTTCCCATTGGTTGAAAGGACGTCGCTCGTTTTCAACACACGCTATTCACAATGTAGGCTCGCGAGTTTCGGACATCGCATGCACTATGCTTTGCAGACAAACTGACTGAGCTTTGGGTTGGATTCTGACCATCAACTTTAAGGCGAAGAGTTTGATCAAGAGCTCTGCACGATACCAGATCATATTTATTGATTGTTTCTTGGGCTGCTTAGGGGATGTAGAGTAAATTTTGACCATCCCTCAGACACAATTGGCTAGCACGACTCCTGGCAAGTGGTCCTGTTCCGTCCTTGGCCGACTCTGCCGACTTGGCACGCCGACTTTGGCCGACTTGGCAGGCTGGTTCTCACGGACTTTCCGCTCTCGAAGTTCCTGCAGCGAGTCAGAACTTATCTGCCCACAGAGAAAACTTATCAAAATTCCTGCCCCACCAGAAGTTCAGGATTTTATAAGACCCAGGGTTCTTGGCATTGGACGCTGGTCCGACAAACGTAGGACAATACTGCCAGGGGCTCAAGACTTAGAACACCACAATTTGGATCCCAGCATCAAATCTAGTACTGATACATTCGTGTGCGGCCAATGAATATCTTTGTTGCTCGTGTTTCCAAGGCGATTCACACCCGCTTCGCGGTAGAAGCCCCCCGCACAGATTAAAGGGAAATTGTGTCATTGCACCCCAGGGAAGTAGCAATTTGTGCTCGCGGAGCCGGGAAAATGTTAACCGGGCTCAAGCGTGAAGGAACGTTAACTACTGACTAGCGCTGCTGTTTCCCCTCACAAAACCTATCCAACATGATATCAATCGCCTCTTTCCTTAAGAAGAAACTTCTGTCGGGCAGCCTGCCTGAACGAACATTGTCCACGATGTCGATAACGCAGTCTCCCCCCGAACGGCATAACCGGCATGGCGAACAATTGGTACCGAAGCCATATCAATTTTTTATCCAAGGTTCAAAAAAACATCAAAAAGCCATCACAAAGCCACCATTTCGATCTCAACAATGAGGCGCTCCCCCCAAGCTAAAGCTTAGGATTTAGAATCCAGCAGCATTGTTGCGGCTTACGCGAAGCCTCCACAACGCCTCGGCACCTTCGGTGCGGGCGGGTTTCAGTTGGGACTTCATCTGGTACCCATGAGGAAACTAATGTTGACAATGACATCATGCTCTAGGACCTGGTGACCTGGATCAAATCAAATATTTCGGGCGAAAAGCAAGCTAGCTTGACATCCAAGTCTTGGATGGTTGCTTGCTACATGGCACACAAGGCATATTTGACAAGGTTTTTTGCAGCGAGACTGCTGAGCACTGTGTATAGTAAGGGCCGCTGTTTGGGGCCACGCCTGCACCGGAATGGTTGGATTGTCGTGACTTTGAGGTAGGTTGGATCGTCGCCCCTCATGTAGGTAGGTGTCCCAGAAGGAATCAGGCACTATATAAGCCCTGAGGTATTCGGGCATCCTGTCCTTTGCCGTGCTCATGGCGACTCTCACCTGGACGTCTCTTGGCCCTCTCTTCATGGCTAGGTTTCGGTTTGGGCGACTTTGCGTTGTGAGTGACTCACACTTAGTCCAGCTGCCAGCTGCTGAGTTGAGAAGATTCCACCTGCAGTTTTGGTCTTTTCCGGTTGCAAGCTGCAGGGCGATTCGCTACCCAGGTGGTGGATGGAGTGGAGCACCGGCATCGCTGAGACCCCGAATGAAAGCACCCTGCCTCGACTCGCTGGGGTGATCTTCGCAGATGCTGGGACCCAAATGGGACCCGACTTGACGGAATCGTCAGGGGACCTAGGAACAAGAATGCTACTAACCGCTACTAGGAGCAAGGACGCTACTAGGAACAAAGGGCATCGCTACTAATAACAAAGGGCATCGCTACTAGGGGCTTTGCTTGCCGAATCCCAAACACACCTAGAATGAGGTTCAGGCTGTATCAGGGATACACAAATCTGACCATCTTGGGAGCTTTGCAAGGCAAGCAGCTCGACAGAGACGCTGTCACACCAGACTCTCTAGACTCCCCATGACTCCCCCACCTTTCTGTTTTTGCACCCACATGACATTTGGAACTGCTTCTGCCTTTCTGATTTGATTTGCCCACCAAGGAGATTTTATGCATTTTGGTGGTGGCCTGTGCCGCCCCCAGATCGTGCCAGTTCGCCCTGCACTGAATCTCGGGATAGACCGAACAGCGTGGTCTCAGAGCCCAAAGGTGAGTTCCACTTGGCCCAGCAGCGTTCGTTCTACGGACATGAAGTTTGGACATTGAGTAGGGAGTTCCAAGATTCAGCTCAAGGCTACGGAAATGGCTCGTTTGAGTATAACTTGAAGTGCTTCCCACTCGAAGTGATTTAGAGCACATGCGTTTGCTTAAAAGAAACAAACAGTCTGAAGGTAGCCTCCATGTGGCCCTAAGATTGCTAAAGGAACAAAAGGATGCTTGACCCACTGTTCCTGACCCCTCCAACAAACATGGAAGTTGACAATCCCTGTTTGCACTATAGTCACTAGCAGAGGAAATTGTTTTTTTTTTTTTTTTTCCCAGGGAACAGCCTCCACTTCCATGATTGTTTCAGGGAGGGTAAGAACATTCGTTAACTCAACTCTTTCGGGCCTTTCGGGTGTCAATTCGTCGAGTCTGTTCTGTTGTGTCTTGAGTTGGGCAGTTCTTGAAAGACCTGTGATGCCAGTCGTGCTGTTTGTTCACATGCCAACACTCCGTTATTGCTTTTCTTTGGAGTCACCAGCCAGGCATTGGCTTGAGGATTTGTTCTTTACTTCGCTCAGATGTCGAGAAAGTGGATGAAGCGTGACCTGCTTGCATTTTTGAAGCCTGTTCACAAGACATGCCAAATACTGTACATCCAAACATAATCACTGCTAGTTCGTTCAGAAGGTTGGAGGCCATCGCTAGTAGGTTGACTTGAAGTTGACTTGATGAGTTCCGTCACTTTGGAAGGTTCGGATCTTGAAGGTGGAGGACTTGTCTCTCAACGGCCCGACGGCCTTGTACAGGTGCTTCTTTCCAAGAAAGATGTCACACTCGGAGCTCGTAGCAATTCAAGAAGCAAGGGCAAGTCACGTCCTTGCTTTCCAGCAATAAGTGCGTGGTTGTATGGATGTGTGCAGTTGTGAGAAACCTTCGTTACCTGTGCGGACATGCAAATCCGAACTGGCTGCAGCTTTGACACATAGTAACAAGAAGCTAGTAGTAACAAGTGCATCGCTACTAGTAACAAGTGCCTTACTAGTAGTAACAAGAAGCTTTGACACAATTGGTCGGAATTCTTTGGGCCAAAAGATTCGCTTCTTCAGCTGATGCTCAGTGAAGTTGAGGTCTTTGTGAAGAACCTTATGGGCACGGTCTTGCTTGTTGAATGGCACACATGGCATAAAATCTAGGACCTAGGAGGCTTTTGCCTTATGACGTCTGCCTCACAAGGTGGAAAGAGACTGTGGGGCCTTGGCTTTGGTTCATTGAAGTTGTCTCAGGTGGAGAAGCTGCCCTGAGGCCGGGATGCACATGGTACACCGAAGGGACTCTGGAGAACGCTCGCTAAACATCCACAGCATTCCATTCTCTGAGGTTTGGAACCGTGTTCTGGGATGTTCTAGGTGGATTTGTGACAAAGGCTGCTTTTGCCTCAAATCTGCATGTTTGCCATCAATCTTGATGTTCAACATTACGATCGCATGAGTAACATGAGGAAATGTCCATATCATTCTATATCTATATCTATATCTATCGATAAAAGTTCTATATTTATCTGAGTGTTTCCACAGGTATGAGCTACGATGAACAATTGTAGCCGTGCTGACCGTTGTCCACCAATCAGGTCCGACCGTGGCTCTGGAGCCAGTCATGTACAGGCGGACGGCTTTGTGATGTTCAGCCCGCGTTGGCTTTAAACCAGGCAAACAACTGATTACAGTAACTGAATCTATGCCTAGTTTAAATGCTCCATTGATCTTTGCCTCAAACTGTGTACTGAAGTGATCTGAAGTGCATGTGATCTACTATTTCAGAAAGACAAATGATCCAAGGCATTTGAAATGAGATTTGTTTGCCTGATTTTTTGCCCTTCTTGTTTGGTACAGATTCGAGCAAATTTGACTCGTCACAGGATGAGTTGGTTTCACGCCGGTGATTGAGGGCCAGCATATGCCAGCACATTGTGTTCACTTGGCATTGGAAGCGACAATGCTCATGAGTACCTAGATGCCTCGTGTTCCTGCCAAAATCCACATCGGAAAAGACAGCATTGTTCTTTGCTTCAAGGACATGAGATATGGTTCTCCTTTCAATATGACCAACAAAGCTCTCTTGGTCAGATCTTGCCCTCAGGGTCGTGCTTTCAATCATGACCGCCCCTCAAATTGTTTTCAGACCGGTTTCGCCTTCGCTGTCTTTGTCGCAGCAAAATGCTTGCCATTCAAATCCCTTAAACAACTAAGGAAATGTTGCGTTGATTGCTTCTCTTGGCTACAAGCCCACTCTTGTTGAATGGACCCATAGCCAATTCACAACATAGTGCGGACTTGAGGTGTTTATCTTCCACTTTCAATCAGCTGCTCTCTGCGCTTTCTGCGAAGATCTCCTCGAGCTCTGACTCACAATGACACCATCATTCATCATCCATGTGGTGGCCACGAGTTGAGAAGTACTGCGTTGTTCCCAGCAGATGTGGGTAGAAACGGGTAGCAAGGTGAATTCATAGACAGCTCATGTGGTCACTGCCAAACAAGCCAAGGGCTATAGGCCCACATGCGAATGATTTGAGCTAGGGCAATGGGCGACAGCACTGCTTGGGGGCCAAGCGAACAAGCTCTGACACGAAGACCCAGGTCTTTTTGAATCAATTTGATGCTTTTTGAACTTCTGCAGCCTTTCTTGCAGCCTTTATGCCTCCCAGGCCATCTCTTGTATGATGAGGCAGTGTCAGATCCTCAGCTTCAAAGAAACGACCTGGACCTGCCTTTTCCCAGATGTCTGATGTCGGCCTCCGGAGTCATCTTCAAGATGGGCATCCAACCGTTTAGCACGTCACTGAAGCGGTGGCTGCTTCTATCTTGGTGGTTTGCTTGACCGCCTGTCATGAACAGCAGAACCATCCCTCGGACGATGATCAGTTAAGGAATAAGGAGAGGTCACCCAGTTGATGCTGAGGTTTGCCCGAGGACACCTCTGGGAGTTCAGCTGGATCCAGGCGGGTCGTTTGCGGGGATCACCCTTTCTCGTGCACGGTGTACTCCAGACCTGAGCTCCAACATCTCTCTAGTTTCCTTGAATCCTGCACAGCAGCCAATGTGACTCTTTTGGCAATGTTTGCAGCACAAAGGGAACTTCGAGGATACGCAACCTTTGACAACAGCCTGACTTTTGCCTTGCTGTTCTTAAACATTTAACTTACCTGCTTTCTACTTTCATGTTTCATGATGTGATGCACCTTTCCCTTGTCCGATGTTCCTGGGATCACAAAGACTGGGCTTCCATGGCGGGTCTTCATACGACCAAGTGGGACTTAGGCTCAAGCGTCCCAGAGGAGACATTTGGTATATGATGCCATGCTGATGATTTAGCAACCTTAGTGGGCGAGTCGGCCCTTTTGAGCGTTTCAATTGAAGAAACTCATTGGACTATATTGGACGTATTCTTCCAATTATTCGACTCGCTCCAGTGCTTTAAGTGCTTTTAGGATTTGATTCCACCAGTCCTTTTGCACCTTTGGTCACCGAGCGCTTTGGGTGGAACTCTGATCTGCACAGCAATGTCGGAGGAGGGAGTTGACTCCCGGCCACTTGGACTGTCATGGGAAGTCTTTGGGTATGGTGGCCCCAAGTAGATACTGACTGAAAAATAGATATCCCTGGAAACTGAAAAGGGCGCCCAAGGCCATTTAAAGTTGCATTCACTTCTTTATATATGTTTATTTAGTAATATTTTGTATAAGGTATAGTGACCCATCCGAGGTAGAGAGGTGTATTAGCTAGAATTACGAGGTCAGACACGTGGGTTTAGGTGATTAAACTTTAAGGATAGGATACCCACCACCACCGCCACCACCACCACCACGACCTTTGTGTCCTGCAGCCCGACCTGCCGAGACAGCCAAAATGACAGCTTTACAGCCGAGGCAGAGAAAAAGCCTTTTCAACAGCACGATCAGCATTTAGCAGTCCGACCAGCGGAGTCAGCCAGGGGGATATTGGAAGGCAAAATCACAGCTTTGCAGCACCAGGAAATTTAAAGGGCAGCTCCAGCAACCCGACCAGCCGATACAGGCAAAGGGGCTTTTGAAAGAATCGCAGCTTTCCGCCCAAGGCAAAGCAGCGGCAGCTTGATGCTTCTTTTGCCAGCGAACCGTGAATGTTCTTTTTGCCGCCAGTTTTTGAGCCTTGAGAAGCAAACGAGGCAGAGGAAGACAAAGCTGAATCATCTCAGCCCACGCATCCAAGAAGAGCCACGGAAGCAGACTGACCACACCCCATCACGCAAGAGCAGCCATGGGAGACAAAGCAGAATCATTTCAGCCAGAACGGCCATGAAAAAACAAAGGGGAGCAAAGAGAGACAGAACATAATCATCTCAGCCCAGCATCCAGAGACAAAGTGGGATGCTGAACGTGTATATTTGGGGGGTCTCCCAAAGTCAACTTCAGTTGTCATCTCGATGAGGCCAAATGTCAGAAAACAATTGAGAACAATCTTTGTGATAGCCTTGGCTTCCTATCGTTTGAAACTGGGATGTCCGACTCCAATGCAAGGTTCTAAAGTGGGAAGATGGAGCAAAGCAATATGGTATGCCTGCACATGGTTGCCCTATTCAACAAAAACATATCAAAATCCTGCGGCGATGCTGCTCCGATCTCCCCCTGCTCAAGTCTAAAGTAAACACGTTCCCCCGCCACAATGGTTGTAAACAAGAAAAACCCGAAGGAACACCAACCAACCGAAACAACAACACTAAAACACAAACGGTCGCAACTTCTTGGGCCTTCATGGAAAAATCTTCCGACAGAAACTGTGTCAGCCATGTGCGCATGACCAAACGAATGAACGAGTCCGTCATCGTGTGAGGTCCGTGCGACCAAACCCTGTGCGAACCCCGTGTGTGCGTATGAAAACAAGCAATTTGAACAAACCCTGTCCACGTTTGTCAAGTACGAATATGTCAACGCTACATCACCACAAACATATCAGTAGGTCCCCTCCCACCCTGACCACCGAAACGCGACGCACGTGACAGGCGCAAGGGCGGTGTATCAGCCGCGCGCCAGAAACAACAGCTGTTTGTCCATCCGCGGCTCCCTGCCGACATCCCTAGGCAACCAAATGCAGCCGGTCATTTGTTTCGGTTGTTTTTTCGCCACCGGCACTTGGTTATCGCCACTGGCTATTTGGTTTCTGTTTTTTTTGACAAATGCAGTGCTTGGGGCCTCAAAACGAGCCAACCTTTACATTGATGTGGGGGTGCTTGGGGAGTTGTGTTTTGAGGCAGGCTCACATTGGATTTGGCACGTTCTGGGCATTCCTGCCTGATGCCTTTAATAACATCCTTTAACTTTTCAAAAGGACATCAGATGTTTCCATAGTCGAGGTCGAAGGCAGATGCCCCCCACAACGCCAACAGGAATATCAGATTGATATGAACGTCTGAACGACTTATAGACTATATGATGATTATATGATTTCATATTGGAACGTGTTCAGTTCTGTCCTCTAACACTGAAAACTGTGCGGGTCAGCAGCCACATCCGCAAGAACGAGGTTTCTACTGGAGGAGGTTCACCCGCAAACTCCAGATCCAAGGAGGTTCCGGTTCCGTGGGTTCCGAAGGTTGGGGTCAGCAGGTTCCAGATGCATGGTGTTTCAAAAAAGGACAATTATACAAAATCAATATGAGTCGATATTGTAGTAGGTCTCAGATGTTTTTCGTCAATGTTTTTTAGCTGTGTGTTTTGTTTTATCAACCATGACCAGATTTCATCAGCATCCTGTTTGATTGGTGCCGAGGCCATGCGCCTGCTCGCACGCGCTCGCGAGGTGGCCAGCAGAGTCCAAGTGGCGGTGCCCTCTAGGGCGCCTCAATCAGAGCCATTTGGCGCAAATTGATGGGGGATTTTTTAGGGGATAATATTGGATATTTGTGAATAGGGAAACCAGTTTGATGGTTTTCCTTTGTGTTTGTCAGGCTTGAAGTGGCACTGAGACGTGTCACGCACAGCGATTGTGCGGCCATCCCTCCAGAGGACAGCTTGAGATGGACAACTCGATGATCTGTTGAGCCAACCCAGAAGATGGACGGTCGCAAGAAGCCGAAAAGTATGTTGAAGGGAGTGATGTAGTATCCCATAGTCAAGGTCGAGTACTTTGAAAAGCACCATTTCTGTCCTCGTCGAAAAGCCTCAGCTATCTCGATCTTTGAGGATTTGAAGCTGGCCATAAATCTGATCGTGCAGAGTGAAGATGCCTTGGCAAAAGCCTTGCGCCATATACAGGCAGGTCTGGCCGTCAGGCGCACACAGACACACAAAAACATAACATGTCACATGCATGACATATGCCTTTGATCGTTCGTTTCGAACGAATCCAGGTGAACGTGGCTGCGCCTCCCAACGAATGGAGGCAACAGAAGGGGTTCTGCCTAGAGGATGGAGACATGTAGGCAACATTCAGAAGCCCAAAGCTTCCTGATAGCACAGTCTCACAGCAGTGCATCCCGCATCTTTCTTGTTGCAGGCACCCTAACCTCTCCGGTCCTTTCCTTTTTGCTTGGCTCACTGGAATTTCGCTTGGACACCTCGAGCAGCCGCCCAGTTGTATCCATTCCAGGCGCGTGAATGGTGCGCTGGCGCTCTTCGAAGCGCTGGCAGCACGAGGCAATGGCCTGGTGGGCAGGCCTGTGCCGTGAGGTAAAGGACGACCTGGAGATGCGGCTGCAGCATTGCCACAAAACCACCGACCAAAACCCCTCATGAACCATCATGAACCTCTCAAATGACTCTATATCCCCAAAACATTCCAAAACTATCCAAAAGATGTGATGGATTTGAATCCACAAATCCTCACCCATTCTTCACCAGTTTGTTAGTTTGAAGTTTGCAATGGGTTAAGTTGGACTTGCTCAGTCGCTTACTCCGAGTACCTTGTGGCAAAGGATATCAGGCCTCCTGCTTATAGAAACTATTCTTTTCTCCTTAATTTTTGCTTGTATTCGTCAGGGGCAAACCACACGGAGCTCTGGGGTTGGTAATAGATGGTAATAGGATGTAATAGGACAAGGAAGACATGATTATGGTCCGGCTTGTTGGTTCACTATCATTAATCGACGACATGGTTTGAGAAGCTGGGAGGTCCTGGTACGAAGTGAAGATGGAAGCGCGTTTGAAGGAGCTTCAAAACTTCTGTGCGCCTGGGTGGGTTGGCAGGGTGCGGAGGAAAAGCGAGGGCCGAGGTAGATCACCAGGCAAGTTTGAATTGTTCCGCTGAGAATTGCAATCAACAACAGAGCAACGCTTAATGTGCCAATGTGCTAGACATCTGACATCTTTCAATTTCCCACAGTTTTGCACCCCATGAGGAGAGTTGGAAGGATTCCCACAGTTTTGCCTTCATGCTGGTGAGACCATTGGAACTGCGAGGAGGATGAAATAGTGGGTCGTCCAAAACCTGCACCTCTCCAGATTCAGTTCTTCGAAGAAACCGGTGTTTCAAGGTTGCTAATCATGCTAATCTCACACAGCAGAACCCCAATTTCACAACACCTTATTCCGCAGACCAAACCCGAGTATGTCAAGTATTTCCTGCTCCATGAGTGTAGCAAACCACCCACCAAGCACGGCGTGTTCCTCACCGCGTTGGGCTTCGCTTCGCTTCCTTGGTCGCTTCTCGCCGCTTGAGGCCACGACGAGGACCCCCGGGTGGCCACGCTGATCCATCGGGCTGCCCAAGGGGCCATCCGGGCAGCGGACGCCCTGCACTGGTCCGACGGGGTGCTGGACGACGAGGCGTGGAGTTCCATTCATCGGTTCGGTTCGGCCAACGCGTCGATGGAAGCCTCAGATGTGGGCAGCCCGGAAATCGAAGGGCTTCCGTGAACAGGAAGAAGGAAGCAAAAGGGCAAAAGGAGGTCAACCAAAATCGTGTAGATTCAGGAAGTTGCGAAGTGATGTTGAAAGGTTTCTAGAGTTTCTTGGAGCTAGCCATTTGTAAGGCATGGGAAGGGAAGGATTATGAAGGATTGGAATGTGTACCAAAAGGGAGTCTTGTGATCCAAGTTTAAGACACTGTTGAATCGATATCCTTATTGTTTAAAAGCAGAATCTCTGAATCCCCAAGTCCCAAAGACCCATGAACTTGCAGAGCATTCCTGCCATTTTTGTAGCCAAACAGCGCGTAGGTGAAGCGACTCGGAAGTTGGGTCAAATCCAACGGGTTCCTCCGCGGAGTTTCCTTCAGCTTCCTCCATTGATCTTCCTCCAGGATCCAGAGGTTCATCGCGAAAGTGAGCTTCACTCCGCGCCGGAGTGTACCGGCCAAGGCAGACCAAACCGGCCAAGAAAGGAGAAACGCCCTTTGCAATGAAAACCTTAATGAGATTTCATGAGCGCTTAACTATCATTTTTGTGAAAACCGTTTGGGTGACCAATTTTTGTGTCATTGGTGCATGTTATTCTCCAGAATTTGGGAAGCGACTTCAGCACCGTGTGCAGATGGTTGCCCAACCTCAGTGGTTGACTTGTGCTCCCTCGCAGGCAGCAACGTGAAGCCATCCGTCATCGGCAAGTGTGACGACGCGAAATCTGGCTCGACCACGCCACACACGCCACGCACACCCACTACACCAACAGCAGCTCGAGCTGGGACTGGACGAGAACAATCGCAGCATTTGGTGGTGGGGCGTTGATGTGTCGGGGGCATCCAGGAAAGTTGGATTGGCGGTGGTCGGCATACTTTCTTTCCATCAGTGCAGTGCTTCATTGGAGATGCCTTTTGACATGGCAAATACTGGTTGCTCTCCTACGTTCTTGTTCCGTTTTGTCATGGAACACTACCTACGTTTTGTCATGTGTCTCAGGACCTAGACACCCTTCTGATTCAGAATGCATAGAATAGCACACATGCTCCATACGGTGGTGTAAGATATTGAGTGTACTGGAACGGCTTGCCTCAACCCGAATCGATTAGTGTCCACAGCCAAGAGCATGTCCACTGAGGATATGCCAAAGGAGGCGACATACGTTCGCTGCTGCTGCTGTTGTTGGCGTCGTGTGCAGGCAAAGGCTTGTCATGATCGAGCTTTTGGATTTTTTTAAATAAGTCTTTTTGTGCTTTGAGTTCTCGTGGGTCTTTGAGAGGCGGAAGCATGGTGCAGGTCATGTCCAGGTAAGAAAACCCATATGTTATGTTCTGTAAAGGTTAAGTAGTAAAGAAGTCAATGTATGATCAAAACGCCTTTCTTACTACCTTGTCTTTGCTGTTCTTTAGTTTAGCATTGTCCTCTCACACGAGGGGATTCTTTGGACTTCCATCAGCTACCTAAGCTGATGGCACTGTAAGACCAATAGCTTAAGCATGCTGTGAGAATGTGAGGTGCTGTTGCAATGTTTCACACAGTAGTCGGAGATACAGTAATTTCACTCACTGGGGCATCCATCAGACATGAGTGCAAGTGTAGCTGTATATACTCGTACACAAAACTATAGATAAGATAGTAAAACACTTAATCCCTATATGAGAGCTAACGTTTCACATGGCTTCGCTCACGGGCAGATTTCCCGTCTTGGCGAGCCTGAGGCTGAAGCGACCGGTGATGAGGAAGAAAATTCCTTGCTCCGCTAAGACTCGTCGCTTGTGAAACTGCAAACAGCTGAGAAAAAGACAAACAAGTGGCAATGCGGCTGGCAGCTCACGTGCCTGGAGCGGCCAGTTTCTCTTGCTGTTGACCGTTGACCCTTTTCCCATCCTCAGGTTTTCCATGGTTAAGTGTCCCTAAACATCTAGGAACCAAATCATTAGCGCGAGCTATCCTTCGTCCTAAGTAGTAGCTATTTAAACTACTAGCTACCTCTCCCTTACTTATATAATTAAGAAGGTGCCTACTTAATTAAGTAGGGAGGGGGGGGAGCGGTCTAAAACAACTAAAACACAATTCCTGATCTCTTGGACTCTTGAGAAGTTCCGATGAGTCGAGTTGGGAGAGGCTTTGCTATACCCTGGCTGAAGGCAAGGAATCCTTTGCACAATGTCAGGCAACCAAGTTGACGCATGTTGACACACTGGAGTTGACACACTTTCAGATCTTTCAGGGACGAAGAACTCCAAGAGACTTTGCACCATGCCTTATATAAGATGTTTTGATGTCAATTTCATGTCATGTATCATTGAAACATCACATGCCAAAGGAGTAGGTGGGCACGTGTCTTTACTTTTTCTAAACTATCTCGAGCTTGTACCAACCTTTACTCTCCCAAAAACTGTTCCAACACTCTCTGAGCTAGAGATAAGCCTCCTTGATCGGCGATGTTTGGCAGTTTTTGGATCGTGTGGTTGCACCATTTTTTGACAGACCAATTAGATTGGAACATCTTGGAACCTTCGAGCTCGTAAGCTCATAAACTTTTTCTACGCTATAGGCTACTTAGTAATGTACTTAGCAGACTTGGATCTTAACTACCCCATGGCTACGAACGCTTCTTCAAGCACTTGCTTTGATGCTGGGGCTTAGGGAAACATTGGTATGGCATGGCATGGGAGGAATTTATTACTAAAATGTCCCATGCTGTGAAGAATCCATCCTTATTACTCCAATGCAGCGTTCTAAGGCCCGGAGACGGAGCCCTCCTGCAGCCCATGTCAGTGCGAAGCTCAAAACGAAGCTTGTGACCTGCAGGACACAAGGTCCTTAGTAGTGACTCGTGAGACTCATGACTGCCATGACTCCAGTTTGGATGAAGCAATGAAGCACATATGTGCACCAACGGACTTTTATTGGTCAAACCAGAATTGATCGACGCTCATGAAGTTGGCACGGCCCGCTTGTGGCCGACAGATCTGACACCACAAAGTCAATTTGGCAGCACCCCTCTTGCTGACGCAAGACTATTCCAAAAGCACACAAAACCTAGTTGCAGTGCCTTTGCTTTTGAGTGAGCACAAACTGATCAACTGACCTTTGGCTTACTTTCGCAATCCAGACCAACAAAGATCAACAGCCGCTGAGCCATCGCTTGAATCAGGACGGTACCGCCTTGTGAGAGCTTCTGTGAGGCGATGGGAATCGGCAGATTCAGCTGCCTGCTTTTGCAGATTAAAGGGACCCTCAGATTCATTCAGGAGTTGAAAAGGATTCAATAAAGAACAAGTTAATTTGCCTCCTTCTTCGCCTTCGACGAAGCCTGGGCATGTGGAAAAACATATGAACACATATTTTATCATATTTCTCCCTTTTCGGCCATGAAGGATTATGAAACCGCTTCATAGGCGCCAGTTCGCTCGGAACTGCCCTTGGGCTCGGGTAGCTCAGAGTTTGCTGGGTGAAGCGGAAAAAGATGCGGTTCGCCCGCTTGGAGGTGTACTCGTTTGGTTTGGGTTCCCTTTGAGCCATCACTCAGCATTGTCTTTTTGTAAAACGAGGCTAACGGCAAAATCCAGGTTTGATGGTTAGTGTCTAGTAGAGGATTGACTCAAAGGTGTTTCCTGAATTCTGAATACATCTGAATATGTATTTGATCATATTCCGCCAGGTGAAGCCTCATTGCTGATCTCCCCCCTTTGCTGTGTTTGATGGAGTTTAGCAAACCTCCCTGTCAGGAACTCCTGTGAAACCTTTCAGGAGGCCCATTTCTTCTGGCCAACCGCCTCTCTGGTGCGTGCCGTCCTTCCCACTTTCAATCACTCTGTTGACAAAAACAGTGAGGTTCGGCCTGCCATTTGGATCGCCAGTGCCTGACGTCCCAGCCAGACTAGACCGAAGCCGGAGGTTTCGCCAGGTTTTGTCCACAATGAGAGCTTTTGAGGGCAATGTTGGAAAATGCATGTCACACGGGACAGGCGTGAGTGGCATTGAGAAGCTTCGGGTCCTTATTTTTGGCCTCGCCAGCCCGTGCCCGCCCGGGTTTGCACCTTTTATTAAAAAAAACATAGGAAGAGGCCATTTTTGGGGCCAATCAGATCGGCTTATTTTGTGATCGCAGATCTGACCGGGAAGGAGTATGAAGGGAGCCTCCCAACGGGTCAAGTCAACCCCCACATCAAACCAGCGGTCGCCGACCAGGTCACCGACACGATGACAGAGACATACCAGACTGTTCCCAGATGTTTCCACGATACATTGGAAGGGCTACGAAGGGCAGCTACCTTGGGAGAGTGAAACGATCTACGATGGGATGTAGATCGTATTGTCTTCAGTATCGTTTCACCCTGACATCGTAGCGGATCTACCAAGGTGGGGGTGACCCCCTGGCAGCATGTCACGTAGGGATTTGCCGACGCCTACTCTGGGCTGGTTGGGAGCCCTAGCAGTTGATCCTGCCTGCTGTTGTCGGACAGACAATGTACCCCCAAGCAGCAGGGTGATATAGTGGGGAGTAAGTCACCTTGGCATGCCAAAAGTTTATAGAGCCGATCATAATCATGGCTATGACCTGCATGTTCCTCTGGTCCCTTTGCCTCTTTCTACATTGGATCCTTAATTTTAATACGTCGCAGTACATCGCAGCACCAAAAAATCACGCCTTGATCAAGCTGGTTGTGATCTAATTTGCCTCTCCCAATGAGTCCAGTTGCCGCCAACTTGGGACACATGTAGAAGCCATCCAAGTGACTCAAATTACATATTGGAGGTCGTGATGGTTGTGCCATGACATGAAATCTTTGCTGACCGGATATGAGACCACTTGGATTCACTGGTGCTACTGTAAATGCTGTTGTGCTTCTTGTGGTGCAAGGCCAAAGATGCGGCAATGCCGATGGTCATGATCGTTGCATCTATGGAGGTCTGAGTCTAGGAGCGTCTTTTTCCACACGCCATGATGCTTATTGCTATTATTCAAATTATACTATACATATCTATACATACATTATGTTGTTCTTTTTTTTAAATGTTTTTACAACAACAAGCAATGCTGAGACAATGTTCGGATGGCCTTGGGCGTCGCTCAGAGCTCACGAAGGTGAGAGATGCACTGACGGCAGGTGTGTAGGCGCGGTTCGTTCGCTGCGATATGCCGATGAGATGAGCCACCATAGGGAAGTGAAACTGAATGGAGGGACATTGAGGTGTCTTTATGAGTGAGGCTTACATTTACAAGTTTCAAATAATCTATGCTGATAGCTCCACTAATTACCATGAGTCGTACAATGTTTATTAAATGGATGATCAATGATCCCTTTGCACATGATAAGCGCGTTGTGCCACTATGAATGTTTATCAGATGTGTATCATGAATCTAGTCGTGCTCAATCTGTCACTCTAGATGATCTCCAGGCTTTGGCACAAATGTGGCCTGCTGGGATGGGTTTGGAGCACCAAGTTACCACAGGATGGTTGTGGATCTGCGACAAACTCCAACGGTCTTTGGACCTGTCTTGTGTCAGATGATGCGAACGTATGAGGTCATCCGACATGTATCCATCCTGCTATGGATATCGACAGTATTCAGACTGTATTCTTTAAGTCTAGAGTCTCTAGCATTTGAGAATGGAACTTCGAGATTAGGCAGCACCATGTGACAGGGCATCGATGGGAATCGGAATTAAACCATGCGAACCATCAAACACTCTCCAAAAACCCTATCGAAGCATCTGAAATCAACATACAAAAGTAACATCAAAGCATAAACACACACACAAAGACATAAAGATCGTCAAGTGGGAGCGCTTCTTTCTGCTGGAAAACAAGCAGTTTTAACACCGGCGCACCGGCGTGGCGTCTCATGGCGTCTCTCCGAGCCGGTGAGGTACAGGGAGGGCCGGGACCTGGATTGTCACAAGGGCTGGTGTGAGCCTCAGTCGACCTATCTCGACGGGGACCGTCCTTAGCTCGTCTCGTTGTACCGACACCAAGGAAAGAAGATTAAATATGGACACTGAAGGAAGGATGTTTGGATCCCACGTCCTCTTGCTTCTTTGCACTCCATTGATCTTGGTGAAACTTCAGAAAAGATAGCGAAATGGCGAAAGAAAGCAACTTATGGTGGAGTGGATGGTTAGTCAGACAAGAGTGTGACATGTTGACACGGGCCGCCCCTGACAGATCTGAGTGATCTCCGTCTCCCACAGATCTGCAGGTACTGCTTGCGGTCACTTTGTGTGTTTTGATCTGAGCGGTGGAAGGACCAGTTGGCTGTGGAACATCTGTATGTTGGAACCTGGGAAAACAGCCTCCACAAGGAGTGTAACAGTTGTGGTCACCAAATGCAGAAGAAGGAAGCTAAACTGATGAGACTGACCAAATTTGTTGTGTGAAGGTTCTGGTAGATGTACAAGCAGTTGAGAATTGTTCAGATCCTGTGCTTGGCTCACTTGTCCGGACGCTTTACATTGCTTTAGGATGCTTTGGATTGCTATCGACCAAGTGGACCTTTGACCTACTGAGGCCACAGCTGCCACGCTTCCACAGCTGCCGTGGGGAGCATCCCAACGAGTGCCCCGGCATGCTGCAGGCTGCTGCTTGTAAAGGCAGATGCCAAGAAACAATTAATTTGATACATACTATTTCTTTGAGACCTTTGCTGTGCAATTCTTTTACCTTTTTTCATAGCAAGCAGCCTGTCAAGGCTGTTGACAGCTTCTCTGAACATTCTTTTAATGGAGACTTGTGAATAGAATCTAGAGAACAACTGCAGTTTGCAGCCCAGAGGTTAAGTTGCTCTCGCACAGTTGAGAACCAGCCAAGTGAGTAAAACGAAGCAAAACGTCTTTAGAACAAACACAGGCGCAGCTCTCTGAAGACCTGTATTGACCTGCATTTCCAACGTAGTCCGGCAAATGGGAAGAATGCCAATAATGAAGTACGGACCGCGCACAGAATGAATGAATTGTCCTTGAACAAGTGATTTTTTTGCTCGGTGATCCTGTGTTTGCTCCTTGGTCTAGCGAGAGCAGAAGACAGTGCAAGCCAGCACTGTGCTTGGGCTTAGTTGCCTCGCAGGGGCTGAGCGACTTCGCCCAACTTGAGTCCTACTATACAATATAGAAAATACGTATTGCATTAAACACACATACTTTATATAAACATATATAAATACATTCATGACTTGTCATGACAGTATTTTGTATTACTTGCTTGTAGGCTCGAGGGTAGGAGATTTTCCTTTTGGGCTGTGGAGGATGGAAGGGGGCACTTGTGCCCCCGATCCTGAGGACACGGCCCAATTTTTGAACCTGCTCAATGAAGTAGGCCTTGTAGGTTCTAGGTTGGCTGTCAGCCATGGAAGCGAAGGGACCTTAGCTAGGCAGCTGGCAGAGAGACTTGGACTAGAGCCTAAGCCTTGGCATACCACCTTCATCATGGGGCAGGTCCGCGAGGCCGTACAGATGGCGGACCTCGATGAGCGTCTCAGTGGAACCACATCGACTAGATCGATCCAGAACTTGTTGGATGCCAAGGCAGCGATGGAGAAGGAAAAGGTGAAGACCCTCGAGCCTGGGGATACATCCATAGTAGTCCCGGTGAAGCCGAAGCGTGGCACACTGGGAAGAACTGTCCGTCTGAGGAGCGGGCGAGTTGCGGCGGAGGATGAGGTGAATGACAAGATCTTGGACAAGCTTGTAGGTGAGCTGGTGCTCTACAAGGCCCCGGTCCTGGATGAGGTGAAGAAATCGATGAATCCAATGAGGGCAAAAGATGCCCTGCTGGGCAAGTATCGGATCTCGACAATTCGACGGTATCTTGCATCCTGGCAGCGTTTCCGGGAGTGGGCTGATTCATTGGGGAGACCGGGACAGAGGCCGACTAGCGTGACCCTCGTCGACTACATGTATGCGAGAGAAGAAGAGGGGATGGGGCCCTCCATTCCGTTGGCAGTGAGCACAGCCGTTGCATGGTTCGAGCGGACGGCGGGAACACCTGAGGACGAACAGATGATGAGCCAGGCCTTCCCCCAGATGATCATGAAGGAGTTGACGAGAAAGCTTGAGCAGAAAGCACCGCCGGTGAGGAGGGCACCCCGCTGGCTGGGTTGCTTCGTGGCGCCAATGGAGACGCTGGTAGTGGACAAGGATGTCCCCTTTGAAATTAGAGTTTGTGCTTGGTTCAAACTCATCAAGCTATGGGGTTCGATGAGATTTGACGACGCAGCGCGCCTGAAGATGTCGGAGCTGAAGTTCTATGACGGTCAGCTGACGGGAATGATGCACCAATCCAAGACAACTGGTGCAGGCAAGCGCGTCAGGGAACTCCCTATCTTCATAGCAAGGGATTCCTATGTGCTCCAGGACGACTGGCTGGCAGTGGGTTATGACCTAGTCAAGCTGCAGATGCCACGAGAGAGAGTTTTCCTGTTCCCCGAGGGTTGCTTCTATGGCACGAGGTATGGGACATCGCATGTCTCATACGCGGAGGCAGTGGCTGGAAGTTCAAGGGCATTCGCATTGCTGGAAGGGTACCATGGTCCCCTTATCCCCTCGGGCTGGGAAAGGTTCTGGTCAGAGCACAGTGAGAGGGCAACTTTGCCAGCGGGCTGGCAGCGCTTGGAGTGGAGAAATCGAGCAGAGACCTCTTGGGCAGGTGGTGCCCTGAAGGGTCTGATGTATACGTTCGTACTTACAACACCATTTTCAAGAAGATGCACCAAAAGATTGTGTCAGTGTTACCATGCGAGGCCTCTTATGAGGTGCTTGATGAAGGCTCCATCATGGAAGAGCTCAAGACCTGGTTGCATGAGAAGTGGACAGTCCCAGAGGACCAGGCTGAGAAAGTGGTGGAGGCATGGAAGGACAAGCTCGGAGTGAGAGGAAGACCGCCAGCAACAGTGCAAGTGTCGGATGAAGACACCACGATCTACGACGGATCCCAAAGTGAGAAGGAGATGGGAGACCAGGGCGAGAAGGACCCGAAGAAGAGGAGGATCACCGAGACCCTTGAGGAGGAGAGAGAGGGGAACTATGTGGTCGTTTACAGGCGTGCCGGACGGGGCACGCTGCATCGGCTTGGGGCTAAGGGCTGCTGGATGGCGAAGAAGCGGCTCTTCGTGAGGTCTGAGGTCCACGAGGAGCTTCCGGAGCCCGAAGAATACACACTCCGATGCAAGCTGTGTTGGGGTGGAGGAAGCGAGCCGTTGAGCGAGTCCACAAGTGATTCGCGAGACGAATTGAGTCTCAGCGATTGAAAAGGGATCGTTTGAGCCGCAAGGGTAGGCAGTTGAAGTGAGTTCAATTGCACCTGGGTCGCACCCAGGGACGGACATGTGTGCCGCAGTACACGTAGATAGCCTAGGTCGCACCTGGGAATTGCCACTGGTAGGAGGTAACAGCAACCCTGGGCCGAGCGCGCCGCTCAGGCTCAGGGTCGGGGCGCAGCAAGCGCAGAGCACATACCAGTGGAGGAGAAGGCTGGGGCGCACCACAGACCGAGGGAACATTTCACATCGCATGTGAACGGGTTTGTGCATAGCATGCACTTGAGGACACCGCTGTGTCAATAGCAGCATCGCATGCTGTGTGCCTGATCGGTTCAAGCAGGAGAGGCGGGGCGCTCCGGAGCGGGCGGCAGCATGCCACGGGCGGTCATCTCGGAGGCCGAAGGGAACAAGGCACTTGAGGCTGCAGGGACGGACATCAAGTACCTGCTATCGAGGCATGAGGTCAGCGTTGACAATCAGAAGCTGTTCTTCCACCATGGAGTGACCACCATAGAGAAGCTTTCGAACTTTGCAAAGGACAGAGATGATTTGGCAGCAGTTCTCAAAGAGCACTGGGAGCTGGACTCGGACAGATCACTGGAGGAGAGGGTGCAGGTGGCGGCAATCACCTGCGCCTTTAGCAATGCAAAGACAAGGAGCCAGAGGGCCGCAGAGGTCGATGCAGAGTACGACACACTGCAGTGGTCACGTCCCATAGTGGCGGGAGAATGGGCGGCAATGCGCTCAGCATTGGAGAAGAGGTACGGCCACTTGGAGGACAAGATCTACCCGTCGAAAGAATTTGTTGAAAAGAAGTTGGCGGAGGTTGAAAGTGGTGAATATCGGGCTGAAGAGCTCACAGAAGTTGTGTCGAAAGAAGAAATCGAGCCCGATGGGGTCGTGCCCATTTGGGACTCCAAGGGCCGTCTGGCCATGCGGAAGGCATCTACGAAGGTGCAGGAACCGGCAAACGCTGAAGAGCTTCGTCGGCGACTGACTATTTGGAAGAATGCCATGGTCATGATCTCGCTGAAGCACTCGAACCGGCATGAGCTACAAGGTGCTTGGGAAGAGACGGTGGAGCAATGCAAAGATTATTTGTTGGGTGACTATGTCTATGGGTTGAGTGCCAAAGACGCTGAGGGCCAGACCTTTGCTGCGCCACCATGGAAGTTGGTCATAGCCTATGAGAGAGCCATCAGGAAGCAAGCAGTCAAGCTCACCAATACAGAAGGCAAGCCCCTGACCGTGGCACTCAAGATGGCATGGAAAGACGCTACAGTGAAGGAGAGGAACTTCACAACCCCTTTGGCATTGTATGCAAAAAGGCCGACGCCGCCGTGGAGGGAGCAGCCTGTGCAGAAGTGGGCCGCTACGGAGAAGGGCGCCAAGGGGAAGGACAAGGGCAAAGGAAGGAAAGGCAGGGGCAAGGGGGGCAATCCGCACTGTGCAACACATACTCCTGACGGAGAGCTGATCTGTTTTCGTTACAATACACCTGGAGAAAAATGCAAGATGGCCAAGTGCAAATATCGTCATGTGTGCGGGATTTGCTACAGTGACAAACACGCCCTTTACGAATGCAATCCGAAGAACCGGAAGGAAGCAGGGGCTCCCGACACGGACGGGACAAAGTGAGGACACTTGAAAGTCCTCTACATCTTTTCCGGGAGGAAGCGCCGCAACTCAGTGGCTTGGTACCTCCGGGAGCTTGCACTACGAAAGGGTGTTCAGGTGGAGATCACCGAATTGGACATCCAGTCTGACAGACGATCGGACTTCACAATCCCCGCTGTACAGAAGAAGTGGCTTCAGTTGATTGCTCAAGGCATCTACTACGCTGTTATCGTGACTCCACCCTGTTCGACCTTTTCGAGAGCAGTGTGGGCGAATGATTTGGGGCCTTTCCCACTGAGGAGTTCCACCTACCCGAGAGGGTTTCCATGGAATAGGGCTGATCGGTTTCACAAAGCAGAATTTGGGACGATTCTGGCAGACTTCTCTTTTGAGGCACTGAAGCGTCAATTTGCATGCGGGCGGCGCATAGGGCTGATGGAGCAGCCTGAGGACTTGGGCAGGACCAACTATGACAGAATTCCAGGCCATCAACCGGCCTCGATGTGGCAGTTTTGGCAGTTTCGGCAGCTTCTTGAGCTTCCAGACATTCAAACTGTTGTATTCGCCCAGTCTGACTTCGGTACAGAGTCGCCCAAGCCTACGAGGTTTCTGTTGCGAATTTTTGCACCTTTACATGCAGCTATGCATACAGGCCTGCCACAGTTTGATGAGCATGGATGGTATCTTGGGCCTCTCCCTCGGCAATCAGGGGGCGCCCCCCTGATCGGCAAGTCGAAGGGAGTTTTCCGTACGGCACAGTCGGCAGCATGGCCTCCACAGTTGTGCAAGTGGACTGCTGAGGCTATTCTCACCTCCTTTCTGCAAGAGTGGGAAGGGGGGGGTGAGATCAATTCCACTCCAACTTCGAGGAAGAGACGACGTGAGGAGGATCCAGCTGGGGTTGAGGTACTTGAGACACTTTCGGCTTCGAAGAGAAGGCGCTTGGAGGAGGACCGACCCGTGCCCGGAGGGCATCCGAAGGTGGTGGATCCGATGAACCCGCCAGTCCCTGGGGGGCGGGGACCCCCGAGGGCATGTCGTTGGAAGGGGCTGGAGGCATCATTCCACGATGGAGGTGGGTTATCTTCGCCAGGGAGGTGGCCACCAGAGAGGAGGATGAAGCTGGAGGGCAGAGAATGGGTGATGGTGAGACACCACATTTTGTTAGCGGCTGTGAAGCGCTTGGGGAGTGTGGCGGAGGTCGAGAAGGAGGCCTCTAGGATGGCAAGAGGAGGAGACTCATTCCAGCTCGTCAGAGAAGAGGCCTTTCTGCAAGAGATCAGGGACATCCTCGCGGAGAAGTTGGACATTCCGAGGCAGGAGCGCCCGGAGGAAGGGCAGCCATTCTTCCTTGACACCATGAAGGGGGTACTTCAAAGAGCTGGGGACCCGGACTGGGAGTTCCTAGAGCAGGCGAAGACAGGCCTGCCCCTTGGTATACTCCATGAGATGCCAAGGACTCCTGCAGTCTTTGAAGAGCAGGTGAAGTGGAGCCTGGAGGGTGATGGCTGGGGCAGTGCAGTATGGCAGAAGGACAACTATGCTTCGGCTGCCGAGCACGAAAAGTACTTGGTTGAGCATCTGGAGCAAGAGGTGGCTGAGGGGCTCATGGTGAAGATGAGCGAGGAGGACTTTGTCCGTACTTATGGCAAGAATCGTGCTGTTGCAGCGTTGGCAGTTTTGGTGGAGGACGAACTGACAGGCAAGAAGCGTGTTATTCATGATGGCACGCATGGTGTCATGGTGAATCACCGAATCAAGTGCAGAGACAAGGTTCGGATGCCAGGACCCCGAGAGAAGCGCACCTTGCTGGAGGAGTATGGGGCTGACCGTGCGGCGGTCTTGTCACTGGTTGGCGATTTTGCAAAAGCACATCGGCGTTTCAAGTACCTGAAGGAGGAGCATGGGTTTTTAGCATGCAAGGCAGCCACCCGGTCGAGCACTGTCTATGTCAACCAGGTGGGCACCTTCGGTATCGCCTCAACACCGTACTGGTGGGCGAGATTGAGTGCAGCCCTGATGAGGCTAGTGTACTGGGTTTTGGGAGGTGATTTTCCCAATGACATGTTGCTGTACGCTGATGACCTGGAGGTGCTTGCTATAGGTCGTCAAGGGAGGATTGGTGGAGTGTTGGCCTATGCAGTTATGGCCGCTCTTGGTGCACCCTTCAAGTGGGCCAAACAACGAGGTGGCCTGGTGACAGAGTGGATCGGCTTGACCACGGACTACCAGTCCTTCTCCATGGGCCTCTCGGTGAAGAGGACGGGCTGGGTCCTTGAGTGGATAGCTTCTTTGAGGAGGAGGAAAGAGGTCACTTATCGCGAGTTTGCTGCAGGTCTTGGAAGGCTGGGCTTCTCTGCACTGGCCCTCCCCTGGGAGAGGCCTCTACTGGGTCCTTTGTATGCGTGGGCCTCGGCAATTCAAATGAATCGGGGTGCGATGACCATTCCTTGGGCTATCCAATTCATCTTGGACTGGATTGCCAAGAGGCTCAGGGCCGGAGGCCACATGGAGATTGTCAAGCAGCCTTCAAGACAAGGGGGGAGGTCCCTGAAGATTTGGACAGACGCCAAGGCGACAGAACAGGCGGCTTGGATAGGGGGATGGCTTGAAGAGTGTGAGGACAGCAAGCGATGTCGCTGGTTTTCACTGCAGGTCACAGAGGTTAGCGCCCCCTGGCTTTACTATCGGGGAAAGAACCCGAAGCGAGTTATTGCTGCACTGGAATTGCTGGCGACTCTGGTCGCTTTGAAACTATGGCTGAAGAGTGCAGGAGATTCAGCTGAGGTGTGTGCAGAGGCCTTCACGGATAACCGGGGCAACGCCTTCATCCTGAAGAAAGGGCTCTCCACAAAATACCCTGTCACATTGCTTGTGATTGAGGTGGCGGAGACACTTCGAAGATGTGATGCCTTCGCAACACTCACTTGGGTCAGGAGAGACGGGAACGAGCTGGCTGACGCTCTGACCAATGAGGACTTCAGCGCCTTTGATCACCAGAGGAGAGAGGCAGTTGAAGAAGGAGGACTCCAATGGCACGTGATGGACGAGCTATTGAGGGGCAGTGAGGTGCTTTTCAATGAGATCAAGGAGCACAAAAAGAAGAAACAGGATGACGGGCCAAAGATGAGCCTAGCAAGGAAGAAACCGAAGAAATACTTCAGTCGTTGGAAATCCTGACTGAATGTGGGAGGGTCTGCCCTAAGACGCTCTTAGGGCAGCCGGCAGGAGACAT
>CAXAMN010017136.1:62180-87180 GCA_963970005.1 Durusdinium trenchii
GCTTGTTGTCGGTCGGGGTTGTTGCCTTACAAGCTTTCATACAGAATCTGTATGTATATTATATTTGTATTTATAAGTGTAAAAAACAATATATTATATATACATATTTGTTTGATTTTGAGTTTTCCTCCGCGCACCCTGGGGACATTTAGCACCTTTTGTGCCAGAGGGTTTTGTGCATGCACAAAGGGAAATCCGTATTTGCAGTATTTTCTTGAAAGATTTGCCGGACGCACAACGAGCTACTGCACTGGCGAGCACAAGACCTCAACTAACTGATGCCTTGCGGCATGAAATACTGGGAGAGCTTGGGCAATATATACTAACATCACCTGGCCCTCGATGTGACTACACAGATGGAAGGACATGCACACATCCTTTTAAGGATGTCGTGGAAGGGCCAGCTCAAGGTAGAACGGCAAAGAGCCAAGAAGGCCGGCCTGAGCAGAACCTCAATCGCCCAAGAAATGATTTAACCGCATCAGCTTGACGTGGTGACACATGGTAAGTTACTCGGGCATGCTTGTCGAGTGATGTTTGAAGACTCTCAGACAGTCACCCAGCTGAAATGTGCTCAAGATTCAGGCGAGTTCGTGATGACTGGTTGGAGAACGCCGATCTCATTGAGGATCCGGAAGAGACTCCGAGGAGGGCGACCTGATCAGAGGGCCACGCTGCGGTACAAACCACTCCTGAACATCAGACTGAAGGAGTGCCAGAGACGGGAGGCCATGGAGAAGGTGGGAGGAATACGATCACAAGATGTGGATGCCAACGACATGCGTAGAAACAGAGCATGCAGGGTGTTCGCGATAGGGTCCGATTTGGGAAGAATGCATCGGATGGCCCTTTCCCTCAAGCCTTCTTTGCCTCAATAAACCTTATTGGGCGGCAACTGATGGACCATGAAGCAAGAAGAACGCCAGCTCTGCAGCTAGATCGATGAGGCGAACCTGAACAACAAGCGGAACCCAAGCGGAAGGCCAAAGGGAAGGGAAGAAGGGAAAGGACAAGCGGAAATGGAGGGAATGAGAGAGGCAAGTTTCATTGACAACCTTCAGAACAGTTGTGGAATGGCTCTTTATGGAGCGTTCTGGGCTAGCATATCCCACGGTCAGAAAAAGGCAAACTTGCTGAGCACATCTGACTGGTTCATCAAACCTACACCTTGAGGGTCGCAATCGTCACCCATCTAAAAAACCAGGCTTAACTAGCGTCCTTGCTCCGTGCGTAGCGATGCCAGGAGCCCCTAGTAGCTTGTTGCCCCTAGTAGTAAGGCCAGGAGCCCCTAGTAGCGTCCTTGCTCCTACTCAAACCCTGGTAATTCTACAAAAGTCAGAATATATCACCCACTTGCGGTCGAGTCGGCATGTCCACTGCAAAGCAGCGGGGTTTATGAAAAAGAGGTTTCTCAAATCAAGTGCGCGATGTTATATAATTTGAATTAATTTGACAAGTTTGTGTGAACCGGATCTTAAGTGCGATCGCGCACACACGACTCATGCAGAAAGGGATCTTCAGTGCGATCGCGCGCACACGCACACACACACACACATTCATATACACTGCCATGTGAGATTGGCTTATCGCGTTCTGCGACATTTCTGAAACACTTGTTCCATTGTGAGACAGTTGTGAGGTAACGGCTGTGCTTGACAAGGGTGTGCCGGTCACGGAGTGCGCTACGGTAACGGAGGTTCTAGGATCGATCGAGAAACCGCGAAAAGGAGAAACCGAGAGAAGCACAAGACTCAGTTCCCATGGCAGACTCAGACGACTTCAGGTAAGGTCATGCGGAAACTCATTTTTCCACCACTGAGAGTTGGTTGATGGGGCCAACAATGGGGAGAAACAGTTTCCTGCAAGGAGGGAGGGGATATGATCTAGCGAAAGATTGGTTTGGCTCGTTTGACTTGGGTGTTTTAACATGTTAAAAAGAACACATCTTTAAGTCTCATCTCAGGTGCTTGCAAGGCCACTTGTGCAATCTTGCCGCTTCCCGCTGGGCACTCGAATGATCTGACATGAATTTGCATCACATATCTCATATCACATATAATTTGCTCAGAGTTTTTGGTACCAAGTACTTGTTTGGGATATCTTGGGAGGAGAAACCAAAAACACTTCATTGATCTTCATATATCTTCATTGTGTTTGCAACTCAGCTGCTGTTCGAGGACCTCAGTGCACTGCAGAGAACTCCTTGGATCCTGGAGCACATGGCTAAGCTTGCGATACATGCGAAGATCCGAACCTACCACCCTTTCAAACATTAAACAACAATGAAACCAATGCAATTTCTCTAGGCAAATCCACTGATTCCTTTGCACATTTGGACTGGGTCGAAAGGATCTGTTTTTGTGTGAAACACATATGGCGGGACGCCCAGATGCCCAGATGCCGGATCCAGGAGGTCTGAAACGACTAGAGATTGGTTTCTTTTGACGATGCTCAGGAGGCAGCCAATTCTCCGCGGCTTTGCAGGTCCTCACACCTGGACGTGAGTACGGGTCACCTGGATGGTGGGTGGATGGAGATGGCTACATCACTTGTGATGAACAGAGTGGATATGTCATTCTTTTTCCTTGTCCTTGATCTCATGAGTTCTGGTGTCAATCTTGGATTCCAGGTTTCGACACAGTCAAGGTTGCCAGAAGGGGTTTTTCCCGTTCTTAGGCACTTTCTTACGATCCGTTTTGCAACTGTTCTCGCAGGAAGCATGGAGTGTGCAGCAGTTCCCCTGGATGACAGCAGTGGCGCGGTTTGGGGATCGGGCAAGGGGACAGGAGATAGTGAGTGTCAATCTGTTCTTGGAAGTATGTTAGTGGTCCCCCAACCAGAAACGGATTGCCCGATACTATAGCATGTATATATAAAATATACAGACGTTATATAAATATACTCACTTACCACATACATGAAGCAAGGGACAGGAACTTACAAAGCTTCTGGAGTCGGTTGGCCCCCTGACGTATTTGTTCGGAATGGACAAGAACGCGAGCGACCACAACCGTCTTGAATAGATGCCTCAAGCAAACATTTGTTGGAACCAATATGCATATCACGCGCATATATATATATATATTATATAATAAACCGGTTTTGATAGACCTTTGCAGGAGCTGGCACTCATTTCAATGACCGAGATAGTGTCGAAGTTAGCGACAGTTAGCGCCGGATGATTCCTACAATTCCATGTGCTTTCAATTTGACCGCTTCAATACTTTTGCATTGTAACATTTGTGAATGGACCTAGCGCCAGGTGGTGAGTGCAAGGCTTCATCCGACTGTGCAATCACCTCAAAGGACCTTGGAGTGGAGACAGAGTTTTAGGTTGGGTCAGTTGGATAAGTTTTAGGATGATGCCCTAGGTGCACTTAGTATACTTAGGGTCTTGGGCTATGATTTGTCCAATCTGTGCAATGTCAGTCACGCTTTCGAGCATGTCAAGCGTGACTGTGACCCTGTCCACCGGGCTAAGGTCCGAGCCGACGGAACAGTGGGTGAGTGTGTTTGCAAGCGTTTGGGCAAGCCCAGAAAGAACAGACTGACGTTTGTCACCCGACAGATCATAGTTGGAAGAGGTTGGAAGCAAGAGAATCCGAAGTTCACCCTCCGATAGGTCTATCAAGGGTAATGCGAAAAGACATTTAAAAACACACTTGAGAAGCCTTTGGATAGGCATTAGTTGTCAGGTGCAGTCCAAAGTTGTCCCGAAACTCGACCACATGGCCTGGGTGGCATGGCCTCGTGGCCATAGATCCCCACGGATCTAAGGTTGGTGGAATCGCGGTCTTCCTGGCTACTGCGAGTTGTTCGGGGTCCTGAATGTTCTCTTCACCCTTTGTGTTGTCGGGGTTGAGCGGAGGGTGAGCGGTGTATGACCAACAGACTCATGGGGCCCAACGATGGACAACGCGAAACGCGAAGAAGCGAGGCTGGTGCCTGACCTGCAGCGTCCTGCGCTGATGGACTTCCGGAAACGGGCCCTGGCAGGTGGGGCGCGCCTATTTGTATTTTGCTCAGACGATGGTACGAGGCAGTTGCTTTCATACGCCAGAAAGCTCAATGGGGCCATAGGCAATGGCCGTATCAAGCTGCATCAAGTTGCTTGGACCATACGCCATGGGGGGTGCCAAGAGAAGGACGAGATCAGTGTGTTTGGGGGGCCGTTGGTTGGACCCATTTTCAGTTCAAGAATTGCGCGTCCAAAAGTTTGAAGCCATACCAATCGCAACAAGTGTTTGAAACTCGGCTTTCTTCAGCACACAGCAGAAGACTGTGTCAGCTGGTCCAAATCCCATCACATCTCAATAGTTTTGGCATGTTTTTTGTCTCCCACACATGATCCCGGGCAACTTCCCACCTTTCGACATCAGGCTGTCATCACAACTGGCCCGAGGCGCCTGCCCAGGGTGGCCAGTCCGTGAAGTGGTTTGACCTGCTGAATACACAGACGATTGTGGCTCACGTGGTTCACACTTTTCGTCACAATTCTGCTACCGCAAAGGCCGTGTGATTGGACACACCTTTTTGTATTGGATCTACGTCGGGCTCCGGCATGCTTCCGACGATTTTTTTTGGCCGACTGTCCCATTGGATACCATGCAACATGGAATGTCAATGTTGGATATCAACCTCTTTGTATCTTTTCATCAAGATGTCCTTGTTTGGCGGATTGGTTTGTTTGGTGACCGCAGGATCGTTGTGCCGCTGAGTTGGACAAGC
Organism: Durusdinium trenchii; assembly: GCA_963970005.1. Lineage (NCBI taxonomy): Eukaryota > Dinophyceae > Suessiales > Symbiodiniaceae > Durusdinium > Durusdinium trenchii. The sequence goes on from CAXAMN010017136.1 coordinate 66,909, forward strand.
TGGAACTGCTTGAGCTGGTGGGGCGTTTAGGGTTGGCGAGCTGGTGGCTCCCAGGTTGCCGAGATGCAGTCTTGGCATCGAATCCAGATACTGTATCACTGGTTTATGCTTATTCTGCACGTTCAGCTCTAGGGGCAATATTGGATATATATATATAATTACTTGTACTTGGATTTATCTGTCTTTCTCAGATTTTTGGGATACGTTCCCTCTCTTTTGGAAGATACCTGATCCCTCAGAACTCCTTTCAGGTAAAGCGCGAGCGGCAAGCAACGGCCGATCCTACTAGGGAGGCACGGCTCGAATTGGATCCCAACAGGGAACTTATGGGAACTTAGTTGTAAATAGCTTGAAGCTCCAAGGTCCTAAGGTTGGAGGCCATCGCTATTAGGTTGGAGGCCATTGCTAGTGGAGGCCAGTACAACTAGTAGCAAGAAGCTACTAGTAACAAGATGGGCTTCCATGGCTTCCACCCTGTCCGGATCTTTCCCACCACGGAGGCTGCAAGCCACCTTCCCTGAGGGACATGTGCTAGACACCTGGCCATGCTTTTTCGTCTTGATCAGGTGCCAGAGTGCGCTCATGGGATCATGTTCCTTGGCTTTCAAACGGACAACTAGGATCAACTAGGAATGTTCAATCTATATATCTATCTATATTATGTATGTATATATTTTTGACAACTAGAGGATTGGTGTGAAGCATTGTGATGTGATGCTTTTGATTCATGTCTCGCATTCCGGGCTTCTGGAGGACCACAGCAAGACTCACTGCACAAGCAGGGTCAGATCGCTACTCATCGATCACGACTAAATGATTCAATGATCCTTCAAGCAAGTGGGTCTTGTCTCAGGACCCCCAACTATTGGTTTCCACCCCAATCTGTGGGTTCCTCCTTTTGATTACCTCGCCTGGAAGTACTTCCTTTCTTCCCAGACAGCTGCCGGCCGTGTCTGGCACCGAGCCACCTCCCCTCGCTGCTTGGACAGCAGAGTCAGACGCAGTTGAGCTGGGGCTTCCAATTGATGGCCACGTTCAGTGGAGATAGGGGAGATCAATGGTGGAAAGGTGGGGTCCCCTTCCCTTCATGGGCTTGATGAACTGTTTTGAAAGGTGCTACTGGTAGGGCCGTCATGCGATGGAAGACATCTTGAACACCGCCTTTCTTCTTCTAGAGATGCTGAGATTTGAAGGATCGTCGCAGAATTGAAGAGTTCATTTTGTGTAGTGGAAATACAGTAGACACATGTTCCTGATGAGCCTCTACATGTAGGAATATCGTTCTCACTGTTCCCACATCAAGCCCTCTTGACTCTGGTCAGGCCTTGCTGTTGCTCTTCGCCTGGTTTGTCTTGTGACCGCTTGTCGATACAGTGGTGACACCTGGCCCAGTGAGCCTTTTGAACATTGATTGCATAGTTTGGAAAGTTTGATGTGTTTTGCATCAACTGATGTGAATACAACACGTGTTCACCTCCGATAGCTTCGGGTTTTCTGGAGCTTTGGATTGATTCTCGGATGGATCATTGTCCAATGTACATAGTAAGATGAGATTTCTTTAGATGCCCACTGCATCTCCCATTTCGAGCGCCGCGGTGCCGTGCCCTTCAGTCTGCTTCAGCGTCGCACTCCGTCGCTCGGTGACCCGGTGACGCTGGGTGACTCGGGACAGCGACGAAAACGGACGAAGCCATGGAGGGCAATGGAGGGTGTTGACTCACATCTGTTGACTCCGTGGACTCACGTTTCTACCTAAGTAGAGTAGCTTCCCAGGTGTGACAGGAACCAGCTTCATCCATCTTCCTATGACTAGAGTCCAAAACTCTTGATTTGCAGTAGCTTCTTGTTCCTAGTAGCGATGCCAGGAGCCCCTAGTAGCGTCCTTGCTCCTAGTAGCGATGCCCTTTGCTCCTAGTAGCGGGAGATGTTGAATCGCATGGACTAGAGTCCACATGGCTGGATGGTTGGTGCCGTTTACACTTGGTGGGTAATGTAGGTGATGGTCGGTGTGCCATGTCTGGACGTTTAAGGACTAGTCTCATCTCATCATCTCATTCGAAGCGCTTTCGCCCTCAAGTCTGGAGGTTGGACACATCTCACTGTGCTCGACATGTTGCATCATTTGTGCTACTGTGAGACAAGTGATCGATATATTTAGATATTATTAGATATTTATCACCAAGAATGAGTCAAGACGTGCGACAAATATCGACAAATGCAATTCATGAAGAAGCAGAGGCAATTCCATATGCATGCAGAACATGACAGAGCGCCAAAACACAATCTTTCTCCACTGTCGCCAAAGATGTACGATCCGCTTTGGCCCCAGCACCATGGGAAGCGGGTTTGGGCTGCTGCTGCAAATGGTCATGAGTATGTGAAGCTCTTCAACGAGGCAGCTGGGACGCCATCACAGGCAGTCGGGCATCGACGGGAACTTGGAGAAGTACGACCTGAACACTTGGAGGGTGCAGCCGGGCGGCGACGATCGAGCGTCAATGAGCCAAGTGGGCGTCGATGCTTGGCAGATTTGCAGGGCTATGCCAAAGAAGGTGCCGCCGGCAGCAATGCTCGGCCGGCTTTCTGGCGATACCATGAGAAAACCAATGACACACCCAGGTGTGCATCGGAAGCTCCTCCAAAGCTGGGCTTCATGGAGCTGATCAACCAGTATGAAGTGATGCAGCAGCAGCAAAAGCAGCAGCAGCAGCAGCGGTTAGACCAACAGCTTCTTCGGCAACAAAAGCTCTATGAGGGTGCCTTTGGTGCTGCTTCAGATCGACACGGGGCTGCCATGCGAGTTGCTGTGGGTGGGCCTAGCCGCTTAGACTCGCATTTGCAGCTGTCAACTGTGAACCCTGACCAAGAGGCCGTCGGCGAGCGCCTCTACGAAGGTGCAGCAGGTTGCAGAAGTGCTTGGCGCTCACCCCGACAGGAAGGCCTGCGTCCAGCACCAGGTGCTGCTGTTTCACAGGTGAGTCCTTTGGAGTTGCGTGTGGCGCGTTTGAAAGACTTTGACGGAGCTGCTGGCTGCTTGAGTGGTGCCTTATCGGGCTGTGCTCCGAAGGAGCTTCAGCCTGTCGGGGATGGCCGCGCCTTGTGGCCGCGTCGCGGCAGCTATTTGGCGCGGAGCCCGCGGGATCGGGAGATCATTGACTCGATGATTGCAGGCTTGGAGGTCACCATCAAGTGATGACGTTCGCTTGGGGTGTCAGCGAGTCGCTGCTTTCGTAGGAGTGACGTCGCTCCTACGCTGTGAATCTGACTTTAAGTTGCCTGTATTGCTAAAGGCAAGCATGGCTTCTCCTCCAGAGACCTAAGGTGTAGCGCATTGAGGCCAAAGATCAAGCTGAAGGCTTCTGACCTTTGTGTCATTGGGATCTTGACCCGAGGTCCCGTGTTTTTGCCAGGCGATGGGGTACAAAGCCTCTTACTTTTGTAATCAGTTGTATCATAATTATGACCTGGAGCAAGCAATGCAGAGGACAAAATGCACAGGGCATTGAGTTTAGTGTTGGAAAGCAAAGGAAAGAATGGAACCAAATCCATACCCACACCTAGAAAACTAGATTTGTTTTTAGACCTTGTTTTGTGTATCCAGGTGCACTGACAGACGGCCAATGGTTTGCTCGGAACTCTTCCTGGCTCAGCTTCACGTGCTGTTGGTGTCGGGCCACACGTGTCGCGCCAGCCGAGGCGCGGGCGAGGTGCCCGGTGTACCGATTCATGGCACCGCCCGACGCACCAATATCTCGATGAAGCCCCGCGGGCGCACTTGGGAAGTGAGTCCCAAACAACTGGATTCTTATTCCCCAAACAGCTTTGCTGAAAGAGGTCCTCAAGTCTTGGATAGAAACGATCCTGGGCCCAGATGATTTCTGGCCTCTGTCTCCCTTTGTTTTCCTTTGTCTTCCAAAGGGCAACAACTTTCAAGATTCACCGGCAAAAAGAAACATCAAAGCTGCCGCTGCTGCTTGAGGTCAATGCTGGTGTAATTTGTTTTGAACACTCCGTGTGTGTGTGTAGGAATGGGTCCGGGTGCGTGCGCAATCCAGTCAACCCACGATGTACGTGCTAACCTGCTAACCTTTGGGTCAGGTAAACTCAGAATATCAATGACTTTTCCTCTGCAAGCCCGTAATTTCCTCAGACGTGACGTGATTTGTGACAAGTAAATTTGATCACTGTTTTAAAGTTGTTCCAACTCAAGAAATGACTGACCTTCCTTGCTTGTTCCTTGCTCCAGCCTGAGCTCGGTCACAGCGTGTTTGCTTCGACAAGGAGAAGAGAGGTGCTTTGACCTTGCCTGCAGGATTGGACTTGTGTGCAGGAAGCGAAAGCCAACCTTTGACAAGGCAGCGTGATAGTGTAATAGATTGTAATAGTGTAGCTGTTGCCAACAGCTTTTCCTGTCTTCCAAGTTCCCTTGGTGTTTCCCAGCCAATCCTGTGTCACCCAAACCATCCCAAACCTAAAGCGTACTGCGTCAAAACGAGTCTGGGCTCATCGTGTGAGCGGCTTCATGCCGGCCTGCCTTTGCACCTCGTCCCCACCTCCATCCCGCCCAACCTTGAAACATCGAGAACCGACCCTCGAGTATGAACCGACCCTACGCGCCCGAAGGGCGACACCCCAAACAGGAAGAACACGAAGAGCGGCCGGGTCAAGCCTGTCAGCAAGGAATCCAGGTCGAATCTACGCCTTTTGAAGAGAGATCACATGTGACATGGGACCAAAGGTGTCCCGTTCTCAAGGCTGTGCTGAAGGTAGAAACCTTCGCAACTCTTTGGGTTGCAGTCCAGCAACCGCCCACCCGAGTGAGCCTGGAAGCATCTGACACTGACGGTGTGAGGTCTCGGAAAAGCAACTAGCGGCCTATATACATCCTGAAAGGGTCATGATATTTACAGTAGGTGGTCAGCATGGCACGCTAAACCATCCTATTCGAATAATTAGGTGGTTCATTGCGGCATGCGCAAACAGGCATGCTTGGACTCTTGCACGGACGGAGTGCTGGCCCTCGCGACATGCATGTTGGGTGGCCCTATCACCCCTCAGCTTTTTGGAGCCTATTAAATGCCGAGCACCAACTTTTGTGGTATTTGATAAATAAAGGTTTCTATGTCTTGGAGTTTTTGATGTGTTTGCGTATGGTGTTCAATTTCATACAAAGCAGATCAAAGCAGAAAGCAGACCTTTACAAGTGTGTATACAGCGTTGTCGGTGATGTTGTGGACAGATGCTGACAGATGGCAGAGTCCACAGCACATTTCGATGCAGGCAAAGCGGTGAAGATCCCATGGATCCCGAGGTGCATGTCATGTGCGCTCTTTGCACATTGACAAGTTGGTCCGTTTGCTACAGTGCACAACACACCCACTAGGAATTTACATGGGTGGGATGTCATGATGTTTCAGACACGATCACGTTCAATCAGGACTTAAAAAGTAGAAACAACATGAAACAGCAAGTTAAACCAGTCTTTGAAATTGTTTCATGTTTCCTGTTCTTCTTTCTCGTTCAGTCAACATCTTGGGTTTGATGGTCTCCAAGTTCAGGATGCTGCAGAAGATGAGTCCTCTGCAGTAGCTTGATTGCACGTGAGGTCTTACCCAATAGCTAGTTATGCCGAGTACAGAGGGTCTCAGCCAAGTGAGGTTCTGCAGCAAGGTAGTTCCAGTTGAGTCCGATTTGGTTAGGGTGTGCCTGGAAACAACAAAATAAGCAGGGGTGGGACTGGACTTTGTTTTTTCCTGTAGGAATTGACATCAGTTCTGAGTTCTCTAAAAAGGTCAAGTATTTACAGTATATAATTACATTCTTTTGACACAGGCAAACAAGTTTAGTGAGCCTTGAAAGATGTTTGAATGCACCCAATTCAAACAAAGATACACCTGTGGCATGTAAGGACACACCATCCACAAATGCCCTAAGGCCTGGCTTGAGGATTTAACCGCGAGAGCAGGGAGCAGCGGCGATTTGCGGGCAGCCTTTGCACTGAAGCCTTGCTCCACCAAGGACGTATGGAGTGGGGCTCCGAGCAGATCGGATTTTAAAGAGGCTGAACGGCTGAACATAGCCGAACGAAGAAATAGATTGCTCCGATATGCTGCGATTAAGGAAAAATACAGTTAAGTTAGAGAGTTAAACGATAGAGGTTCACCACTTTAGCATGCAACACTTTGCTTGAAAAGGACTTGCACAATCAGTGTCCCCATGTGTACCCCGATTTTGAGAGCCTGTGCTATTAAACAATTTGGCCACACTGCACAAGAAAGACACAGACTTGAACACTAAGAAACAAGTCTGCCTCAGTTTTCCAGAACGTCGAGTCAGCGCATGCTACAAGCCGTATGCTACAAGCAGGAGTAGTTTTTATCAATGCAAATGTTGACGCAGGAGATTCGACAGCTGGGTGACCAGGCCTTTCTAGGTGGCAAAAGGACTCCTGGCGCCTTGCCCATCTATGACTTAGATGGAAAGGTGAGCCTCAAGTGTCGTGGCTGAAAAAGATTAGGCATACGTATATACATGTTATATTTCCACACATTCCACAAGGGTTTTGCATTTCCCCTCGCCTGAGCCCATCAGGTTCCTTTTGGCCGCCTACAAAGCCAGTGAGAAGAGCCGAGATCGACTCAGAGGTGAAGATTCAGAGGTGGGTCGATTGTGGGATGACGAGGTCCCATGCAGCTCAGGTGGATAAACGCTTGGGATTTGACCCATTGTGAAGGCAAGCGTAAGGGTACTTTCAAGATCTTTGAACATGTTGCGAGTCTTTTTACATGTAAGCCACGCGTTCTTGACAGATCGTTTAAGAATGATGCTACTTGTCATGTCTTGTCCTGTCGTTATGAACTCCGGATCTTTTTCCTGTTTGACCTGACCGGCAGGTGGATTTCCATCGCCCATTCCTTTGGTGGCTCTTGAAGAAGGCTGGCCCGGTGCTTCCGCTCCAACCTTTGCTGATGTGGTCGTTTGGCAAATCCGACCATAGCCTGGTGTAACAGGGGTGACTATAATATAGTTGATCATTATCCTGCTAGAAGGCCACAGTTGATGCATCAGTGACATGCATCATCCTACCCAGCAAGCTGTGGAGGCCCGGGAGCTGCAGCTCCTCAGCAGCCGCGAGGTGAAACGTGGTAGCTTGGCACCCGGGCGTGTGGATGCAGCACAGAAGAGCGGGCAGTGGTCACTGAGCTTGGAGCAGAACCAAGCGGAGGTGGGAGGGTTTGGAGCACGCAGAAGCGGCAAAACTCATCATCAAAAGGTGAGACCAACGCCGGTTGCAGTTGGTTTTTCTCAGGACAGGTCAAACAACTGTACAAGCAAAGGTCTTGAGACCAGCCTGGCAGTAAAACATGCTTGTTTGCCAAGAGTGAATGCCTAGGCCCAGGCGATGCAAACACGAGTGAGCGCGTCCTTGTTTTGGTCACCTCTTGCATGTATCCACCTTAGCCTGGACGAAGGCCAAGACCACGACGTTTTGCTGCCACCTAATTGCTAGACCCAAAATCAACCACCCTAAAGAACCGTCACCTTTCAACTTTCTTGCTTCTTTTAGCACTCCTCAATAAGTCCGCCCGACTCGGTGTCTCCCCGTTCGCGAGGCCTCCGACGAGGAGGGCCGCCAGAAGAAGGCCCTGGCCCGCGCCCGCGTGCAGGACGCCAACAGCATGCAGATGGATGTCCGTTTCCGGGAACTCAAGCCGTCCGAAGGCCGACAACGGGGAGCCATGCGCACCAGGGAAGATGGGAGGAGTGGACAGGGACTGGAAACAAGAGGATGGAAGGAGAGGTTGAGGTGGATTGCCACAACGGTGGACGCAAGATGACACAAGTAGATGCAATATGATTCATGCAATTAGATTGTAGCAGTAGATAGACTATAGACATCTATAGACTATAGAGGCGTTGATGCATGGTTGTTCCTCAATGTTCAAGTCGATTGCGAGTTGCATGATTGATTGCCCGATGTTGACTGCAATCCTTTTTTTTTGCCTACGGCCGTGTAGTAATCTCAACAATGAAGGACACTTTGAAGACGAAATGAGGCGGAAAAATTGCACTTATCGTTTTAGATCATTTTAGTATAATAAGGAACGTTCCCAGGGCTCAGAAGTTGCTTGGCCATTTCGGTGTTCAACTTGGATATGGTACCTTGTCGCACTAGCAAAACGCAGCATTGCTCCAGGTTTGCGCTAGTAACTAGGCAAATTGACTTTTTTTGACTTTAAAAACATAGAAAACAGGCTCTTTCCAATGACAGTTGTTTATAACGCTAGTTAGCGCTGGGTTCTATTACTGTACTTAGGCTTTTGGCTGTTGATCAAAGCTGGTCGGTGGCCAGAGGCACTGCCAAGCGGAAAAGGACCGCTGGCGGATCCTCCGACCATGAGGCAGGAAATGGCTCATACAGTACAGCTTGATGCGATTGATGCGATTGATTGATATTGATTGCCCAAATTCACCATCAGAGGTTCAGCGCTGTAGGATGCTGTAGACTGTGGGTGTGTCACGCCTTGTCCGCTGAAACCGAGTGAAGATTTGATCGCATCAGCCTCATGTTGTCTGACATGGGACGACCCAACACCAGGACGTTTCAGACATGATCACTTTCAAGCAGGCAGCAAAAGTAGAAACAACAAGTTAAATCAGTATTTGTTTCATGTTGTTTTTTTCTTTTTTTTGCTTTTTTTCAGTCAAAGTCTTTGGGTTTCATGGTCTCCAAGTTCAGGATCTTGCAGACGATGAGTCCTCTGCAGTAGCTTACTTGCACGTGAGGTCTTTCCCCAATAGAGAGTTATGCTGAGTACAGAGGGTCTCACGCCAGTTACTGTAATTATTAATAAGTTATATACATTCTTTTGAAACAGGCAAAATAGTTTAGTGAGCCTCAAACACATTTTGAAGACACCCAATTCAAACGAAGATACACCCGTGGCATGTAAGGACACACCCTAATGCCCTAAGGCCTGGCTTGAGGATTTAACCGCGAGAGCAGGGAGCAGCGGCGATTTGCGGGCAGCCTTTGCACTGAAGCCTTGCTCCACCAAGGACGTATGGAGTGGGGCTCCGAGCAGATCGGATTTTAAAGAGGCTGAATGGCTGAACATAGCCGAACCAAGAAATAGTTTGGTCCGATATGCTGCGATTAAGGTTAACAGTTAAGTTAAAAGGTGAAATGATAGAGGTTCCCTTTAGCATGCAACACTTTGCTTGAAAAGGACTTGCACAATCAGTGTCCCATGTGTACCCCGATTTTGAGAGCCTGTGCTATTGAACAAATTGGCCACACTGCACAAGAAAGAAAACAACTTGAACACTAAGAGACAAGCCTGCCTCAGTTTTCCAGAACGTCGAGTCAGCGTATGATACAAGCAGGAGTAGCCTTTGTCAATGCAAATTTGACTCAGGAGATTCGACAGCTGGGTGACCAGGCCTTTCTAGGTGGCAAAAGGACTCCTGGCGCCTTGCCCATCTATGACTTAGATGGAAAGGTGAGCCTCAAGTGTCGTGGCTGAAAAAGATTAGGCATACGTATGTTGAAACCACGGACCGATTCGATCCGTCCGAGAGCTCCTGCTCTCCCCCTACCGGCGGCCTTTTCCGCGCCCGATCCTCGAGCAAAGGTTGCCTCCGGTCCGACCTATAATGCACACCCGTCGTGACACTGCTTTCACACTCCACCAACTGTAAAAACAAAAGCTTTCCGTCGAGCATTCGATACAGCAGGAGTACAGGTCACTTGTGAAAATTCTGTTCACTTCCTCTCTCGCTTGTCGCTGCTTCCCGGGAAACTCTCCGTAGGATCAGTGGTCTGATTCACACTTCCGGCGTAATCGATGGCACTGAGATAAGCAGCAAAGTCGCCGAAGCGACCATCTCGATCTTTTCCATGGGCCTGAACCCAAATCAAATAGGACTGGTATTCAGTCTTGCTTGTAAGTTCTTGGTATGAGAGGCCCAACTTACTTACCTTCGGAAGGCGGCACACTGTGGATCCCCAGTCTTTCAGACTGGTCACGCCAGCGGGAAAACAAATCTTGGACTTGTCCATCTTCTCTGGAATCACTGGCTTCTGGTCATGGCTCATGTGTCCACCAAGACGTTCCTTCTCGAGTGGCTGATGCTCTTCTGAGTAATGAACCGGCTCCCATGCTTCATCCAACTCAATGTCTCGCTGGTCACGAAGACGCTTGGCACTGTCATTCATTGCAACATAGCCCTGTGTCACATCGCTGCGACTCTTTACACCCGATTGGTGGGCTCGGCTCATGATCGCCTTGGCATGTGCCAACTCCTCCGGAGTCACAGGAGTGGATGGGGAAGACATCGATCAAGCCACTGAACAATCAGAGACACGATTGCCTCTGAGATGCGAGAACAAGATCTTGAACAGATCAAAAAGGGCTTGCATTACCTATATCGGTTTCGGAGCGCTCACTCTGACATGCACAAAGCAAAACGACAAATTAGAAAACTCAACTGTACACAAAAAGGGCACGGCACGTGATCTGGCACTAGTTCTACTCTTTCATTGATTCCCTCCACGGCATCCTACCGACAAACACAATGACTGCAAGTGAACAACAAGTGCAAACACGTGTTCATTTCTCTTCTTCTGACGTAGAAGACTTCTGACTCTGGGCTTTGGCTCTCTTACCGGCTAGCTTCTTGCGTCTCTCACGTTCTTCTCTTTTCCGGTCCAAGACTGTCTGCTCGTCTGCCAGTTGGTATCTGGCTGCACGGAGAACTGAACGAAGGAGGTCCATCGGTTCAGCCTTGTCCTTAGTCAGTCCATCGGCTAGCATGTGTCCTGTGGGAACCCATCTAGCTTCCATTTTGGTTCGACGAATGGACTGCCTGATGATAGCTATGTCAATAGCTGTTCGTCTGTCATCTAGAACCCCTCCCGAACCTAACGAGGTCAAATGATCATATAGTGAGCGACAATCTGTCATGCCTATAGGGGGCCGCTTGAGGAGAACTTGGTCTGCTTCTTCCAACAGGAAAGGACCATCAAGACATTCGGAGGTCATGAGGGCAACCCATTCACACATTCCTGAGGCTGTCGAGAAGGCCTGTGCTTCACCTCCCATCGTTGATGACACTACGCGTGGTAGTCGATAAGACTTCCATGCGAAGCAGTGCACTGGAACATCTAAGCCTTGCTTCATTTTATTTGAGGTAAAACCAACGAGCCATCCCCCTTGAGTCTTAAGCTCAGTGGTGTTCGCGAAGGCGGCATCAGACCAAAAACAGAGAGTCAACTCTTCTGGTGCGATGAAAGGCACTCTGATTTGCAAATCTGCCTGTTGCCTTGCCCGACGCACGGCTTGGTTGGCTTGGAGAAGGTCAAAAACCGTTGGCTGAGGAAAACATTGCTGACTCTGAGATGTCTGTACAGCTATATCTGGTCTAGTTTGAGTACTCAACCAACTCAAGGCACCATTCACTGCTCTAAGCGCACTGATCTCCTGTGGATTCGCTGGTAGCCATGGACGCTGAGCTCTTTCCTTGTTGATCTTGATGGGCTGGATGTGTTCAGCATATTCTTTCTGGCCGAAACAGATTTCACCAGTCTCAAGGTCTTGCTCATAAACCGTCCCAAGGAATTCACCCTTCCCTGATCGCCACTTGCGGAAAGGAAATCTTGCTCGAAGCTTGGCTATGGCAGCTTCATACACCTCACCTTGACCTCCCGTGATTGTGTCATCAACATGAGCACCAAGGATTCCTTGCAGTTTACCATCCGGACCATGACAAATGTACAGACAGTTGTCAAACTTACTTCGAACAAACCCTGATGCAACAGCCACTCGATCAAACTCGCAGTACCATTCATGGGGAGCATCGTTAGCACCGTAAATGTTTCCAAGTACTTGAACAAGGGAACCTTCTTCAATGCCGGGGACTCCACCTGGTGGCAACTCGGCGTACACTGGATTGGCTAAGGCTTTGTCTCTTACGTTTGCTTCTAAAAAGGCGCCTTTAATATCTCCTAAGTGCATCACCCATCCATGACTTACGATCATCTGCAAGATCAGGCTTCGGCCGAACTGCGAGAGCGTCGGAGAATGACACTTCCCAGCGAGCACCTTTTGGAACAAGTCAGGATCATGATGTCCCCTCAAGCACCAACGTGCCTTGATCTTGGATTGTCCGTCCTCATGCTTCTCGATGATGACGAATCTGCTAGTCATGATTCGATCTGGTTTATACTGTCTGATCTTCTTGGCTTCAGTTGGGGACAGCACTTTAAGGGCATGCTTCTCATCTCGGAGTGTGGTCCATTCTGCGGTCTTGGCCAAATCTATCTGTTCTTGGATCATTGGAGGATTCTTCGAATGATGTAGTTCCTTCTGCATCTTTTTCTGAAGAAAGCTGGCAACCAAGACTTCTACACATGGAGCTGGGCCATTCTCCTGTATGAGTTCCGTCACAAGGCACTCATCCGAGTCTGTCTTCGAGCACTTGCTAGGAGCACTGGAGGGTCCGTCAGGAGACAGGCTACGTTTTGTTCCATGTGCCTCTTCGAGAACCTCTTGAAGATCTTCCATCCTGGTTTCCGGAGGTCTCAACAAGAACACCGGGGGTCCTTTGGTCTGTCTCAACCGAACAGGTCCGTAACCCTCATTGCTGTTTTCAGCACTGGTTCGCTCAGCTTCGGTTCCCAAGGGAGTCCACCTCGTTTGGGCATCTGTACCCATGTTTGCGAGTGTTCGAGACATTGAACTGGTTGTTCCTGTGGAAGGTTGCGCCAGTTCTCGCAGCTCTACCTGACTTCCTTTCCCCTGCAAAAGAGGGGGGGTCCGAACGTCGACGTTTGGACGGGGTCTTTTTGGATTACTACCTTCTAGGTTGTCAGACAAACTATCACCTGTTTCGGATTCTCCTATGCTCGGACTAGCTGGCTTCGGCATTGCACTCGACACGGGCTTTGTGGCCGACGGCACTGTCACGCTGGCTGGGTTCTCTCTCCGTGGACGAATCTGGAACTGTGATTCTCCCTTCCAAGTGGTTTCCCCCCAAACCCCGGTCTGCGTGTCCGGATCTGACCAAATCTTATGAACCACGACTTCACCTGTGTCCGAACGAATGGTCTTTCGCCAATTTTCCAAAGACACGCCCTTCAACAATGGGTCATTTGGATCAGGAAGGAACCACTTTTGACGTGGAGTACGATGAACTCTGCACAACAACTCACCTCGCTTGATCCACACATCTGGCTGAGCTACAGGTTCACTAGCAATCTGCATCGGAGTGGGAGTACCTGTCAAATCAATAAATTGTGATCCGATCTGTTCCTTGTCCTGGAGAATTGTGTTCAAACCCAACAACTCTCGACCGTCGGTCTGGGCAAGAAGTCTCTCTTCGGCAGTCACATGTCTCAAATGCTCTGGAGCCACTTTAAAGACGTTCTTCCTGTGATACACCAAAAAGTTTCGACCTACCTTACCCATGACAGTTGCAACCCCGAACCATCTACCTCCTACTAGTCTCATGCCACGCTCATACTTCTGGGTCCGCCAATATGCAACGAAGTCCCCTGGCAGAAAGTCTCTCTCTATCCTTGGTCTTGCATTCAAGGCTGTCCTAAGTGTCTTGTCGTCTTGAGACATGATCAGGGCCATGCGAGCCTGAGTGCGAATTGCCTGCGCTTTTGCCACTGCATCGTCGGACAGGGCGGCTGTCCCGGACACAGGGCAGGGCCATTCCTGAAGCAGGTCACCTGGCACTCTAGGGTTTCTACCGAAAACAAGTTGGCATGGCGACAGTCCATGTTGATTCAACAACTCGTTCTTTGCATTCATGGTCTGTACAATGCACTGTTCATATTCTTTTTTGTTCTTCGGTTGAACCTGATCCAACACCTTTTGAAGGATGACCTCAAACAAATGACCATGCTTCTCTACCTTCCCCAATTGGGAATGTGCTTCGGCTGCAGTCGACAGGACTCTGGTGCCATCTTGCTCTAGCATCTTGAAAATCTGTTCGGACTGATTAGTCCTAGCAGGGTCTGTGATGACTTCAACCGGAGGACCTGCCCATCGTTGCCAAGCATCAAGGTAGATACGCTTCAACACTTCACTGGTTTCCTTCTCATAAAAGGGGACTACTACCTGGAAGCTGCTGGCATGATCTACGATGTTCATGGTTTTGATCTTCTGGTTGACTTGCCAACCTGGCAAATTCTTGACATCCCAGCCAATCCGTTGATTGAATTCAGTGGCTTTCTCTGGATTGGACGGCAAGGAAGGCGTGGGTCGCTGTCTCTGCCGGCAAATGTCGCACTGACTCTCTACCTGTTCGGCTGCCTTCAAAGCTTGTTCCGAGCCACCTGCATTCTTCGGATTCTAATGAGGGTCCTAGTAGAGGGATGGCCTAGATTATTGTGAAGTCTCTTCAACAAGCTCTTTACCTTTTCAGGATCATGGGCAGCCTCTGCTACACAGACCTCATGGCACTCAGTCGCTGTTGGAAAGGATTCCTGCACATCGGCGAACGAACACAAACAATCTTGTGGTCTGATGCACGTGTACCAAGTTTGAACGAAGGCTTGTGTGTACGTGGCAGCTAATGCACTCCTAGAAACCCCTTCATTAGTCCTACCTGCTATCGACTGATGTCTTGCATGGCCGGGACATGTACGAACAAGTTCACTCATGTCAACATGTGATACGGCCAGTCCTGTCGGTTTGAGGACTGGAATCTGGCTGTCTGGGTCTGAAAGACCGTAGGCACACATGTCGGCTCGATGCCCGGACAACTAGCCTGCTTGAATGAGCTTCTTCATTGGGCCGAACTTCCACAGATCACTTGACCATGGATGTTCAACCAACACGCGTCCACCTCGTTTCAACTGGCGTTTGATCTGCTCAACACAAAAGGTGGCCTGTCGAGTGGCAATGCGTTGATTGTGCAACTGCTCTGCCACTGAAAGCTTGTGTTTGTTGAGTCTGTACCAACCACCCCAATGCTTGCACTCGGGCCAGCACACCAGCAACTCGGGAGCCTGCTCTTCCAAGATCGTGTCAACCTGCGCCTGTGTCTTAGGGTCAGTCAGGTCCCAGCCTTGCTTGATGTCAAACGCCAAGCCCTTGTCTCCTCTCTCCCTTGCCCAGGCACTGAACCTTGGCGGAGAGAATAGCTCAGCGACAGCACATTTGGTCTTCTTCTCCTTGTTCCAGGTTTCACTGTGTGCCAACAAGCACCGCTGTTCTCGGCGAGTGAGGACTCTGGTAGGTCCTTGCATGAACTGTTCTGCATCCTCCTCCGATGTGTCTTCTTCTGTCGTTGGATTCTGTCCTCCTTCCACGACAAGAGCCTCCTCGTCCACTCCCTCGGAGTCCAGCACGTTCAAAATGAACTGGCCAGCTGTGTTCATCTGAAGTGGTCGAGGTGGTCCGCCCTGGAGTTCCACTGTCTCAGCCGCAAAGTCCAGCTTGGCATCTAAGCTCTTCAAGGTGTTTCGGGACAGAAGAAGGGGTGCTGTCCCTCTGATCACCGCAGCTTCGATTCGGCCCGGTCGGCCGTGGATCACAATCGGCATGGAAACTACCTTCTCAGACAGCTCCTCTTGACCATTCCCAAAACGAAACAAATTCTGTTGGGGTCGACTGTCCGGCAAAGTCATCTTGCGGTCCTGATACAGACGCATGAACTCACCCAATGTCTGTTGGCCAATCAATGTACGACTGCAACCCGAATCAATGATGCCATACCCTGGTGAGGACACCAAATAACACTCGTCTGCATCTGTCACCATGGCTGCCCCACTAGGTTTCTCTGCCTTGTTGCTTGAACTGGAAGCCTGTGGGCAATTTCTTGCCCAATGTCCAATCTGACCGCACCGTCTACAGCGTGACTTCTTCTGAATGTCTGTCAGCTCCCGTGTGAATTGCTTCTTCACGGTATTGGCCTGTTTGAACTTTCTGGCTCTCTGCAGCTTTGAAATCTCGGTTCTCCTCTCCTTCCAGGTTGCTGCCAACACTTCTGCAATCTCCTCTTCATCATACACCTCAGCTGAACTGTTTGCGGATGCAGCATCATGAAACCCATGCTCTGTCAGAAATGCTTCCAACTCTTCAAAAACAACGCTATCAGGCCCTTCCGCTTCTTGAGCTGGCCCCGACTCCGGTTCATCCTCTGACCAGTCGTGTTGGACCACATAGGCTGGAGCGCTCCTGGCCTGTTTCTTGGTTGCTCTGAACTCTGGGAAGCAACTTCTCATCGCAGCTGTAATGCTGTCCATTTTCAAGTCACCCTGAGTCTTTGCTGTCACGATTGCTCGTTGGTCAGCTGACAACCCTGAGGAGTTGAGACATACCCAACCCTGTGCTTCAGGGGGGAAGTCCACCGACACTTTCCTCCGACATTTAGCGAAGGCTTCCTGGACTCTCGAGCACCATGCCACCACGGTCTCACCCTCCTGGGCATGCAGCTCAAAGACTTCCTTGAGACATTCGGCCATGTGGTCGTGGGCCAACTTGTCTGGAAATCTGTCATCAAGGCACTTCCAAATGTGTTTGTCTCCATTCTCTTCCCGGAGTAGGTCCAACGTCAAATGCTCAACAGTTTCCAGAGCCAATCCGTCAAGAAGACAAAACACGTAAGGACCTCGATGTGTCGGAGTCATGTCTTTGGTGGAGGCCATCTTGGCCAAAGCCCAAAGGCGCCACCGCCTGTACTCTTTGGGGTCCAGACTCTCCCCACTGAATCGACGTTGTCCCATCGACGACCCATCCGAGCTGGCGGCCATGGCACCTACACCCCAAAACTATACACTAGACACTGCTTTCAGTGTTCAGCCCTTCCTAAGGCCTAACTACCCCGGATGCCCTCCTCCGATTGGAGGAGGGCTCCGCTACCAATGTTGAAACCACGGACCGATTCGATCCGTCCGAGAGCTCCTGCTCTCCCCCTACCGGCGGCCTTTTCCGCGCCCGATCCTCGAGCAAAGGTTGCCTCCGGTCCGACCTATAATGCACACCCGTCGTGACACTGCTTTCACACGTATATACATGTTATATTTCCACACATTCCACAAGGGTTTTGCATTTCCCCTCGCCTGAGCCCATCAGGTTCCTTTTGGCCACCAACAAAGCCAGTGAGAAGAGCCGAGATCGACTCAGAGGTGAAGATTCAGAGGTGGGTCGATTGTGGGTTGACGAGGTCCCATGCAGCTCAGGTGGATAAACGCTTGGGATTTGACCCGTTGTGAAGGCAAGTGTGAGTCGGGGTACTTAAGATCTTTACACATGATGATGCGAGTGTTTTTACACGTAAGCCACACATTCCTGAACGATCGTACTACCTGTCGTTGCCTGACCTCACCGGCAGGTGGATTTCCATCGCCCGTTCATCCGCTGGCTCTTGAAGAAGGCTGGCCCGGTGCTTCCGCTCCAACCTTTGCTGATGTGGTCGTTTGGCAAATCCGACCATAGCCTGGTGTAACAGGGGTGACTATAATATAGTTGATCATTATCCTGCTAGAAGGCCACAGTTGATGCATCAGTGACATGCATCATCCTACCCAGCAAACTGTGGAGGCCCGGGAGCTGCAGCTCCTCAGCAGCCGGGAGGTGAGCCGTGGTAGCTTGGCACCCGGGCGTGTGGATGCAGCGCAGAAGAGTGGGCAGTGGTCACTGAGCTTGGAGCAGAACCAAGCGGAGGCGGCAGAGTTTGAGCACGGAGAAGCGGCAAAACTCGTCATCAAAAGGTGAGACCAACGCTGGTCGCAGCTGGTTTTTCTCAGAAAAGGTTAGAAAACTGTACAAGGAAAGGTCTTGAGACCAGCCTGGCAGTAAAACATGTTTGTGTGCCAAGAGTGAATGCCTAGGCGATGCAAACACGAGAGCATCATAGTATAGCGCATCAAGATACAAAGCCTTGATCAACATCCATGAGGGCGTCCTCTTTTTTGGTTACCTCTTGCATGTATCCACCTTAGCCTGTGGACGAAGGCTAAGACCACACATTGGACGCTTTGTTGCCACCCAATTGCTAGACCCAAAATCAACCACCCTAAAGAACCAAAGTCACCTTTCATTCCTGCTCCTTTCAGCACTCCTCAATAAGTCCGCCCGACTCGGTGTCTCCCCCTTCGCGAGGCCTCCGACGAGGAGGGCCGCCAGAAGAAGGCCCTGGCCCGCGCCCGCGTGCAGGACGCCAAAACCATGCAGATGGATGTCCGTTTCCCGACACGGAAGTCCTCCGAAGGCCGACAACGGGGAGCCATGCGCACCAGGGAAGATGGGAGGAGTGGAGAGGGACGGGAAACAAGAGGATGGAAGGAAAGGTTGAGGTGGATTGCCACAACGGTGGACGCAAGATGGCACACGTAATTGCAATATGATCCAATTAGATTGTGGCAGCAGGTAGACGATAGAGGCCTTGACGCATGATTAGATATTGCTCAACTTTTAAGTTGATCGTGAGTTGCATGGGTGCTTGTCCGATGTTGACTGCATTTGTTTTTGCTTAATTAAGGCCGCGTAGTAGTCTCAACAGTGAAGGAAACTTTGAAGACCACATGAGGCGGAAAAACGCACTTATCGTTTTAGATCCTTTTTGTAAGGAACGTTCCCAGGGTTCAGAAGTCGCTGGGCTGCTTGGAATTCCAGTGTTCAACTTGGATATGGCACCTTGTTGCGGCATTGCTCTAGGTTTTCGCTAGTTATACAGCGCTAGGTCTATTATTACTTAGGTGAAGTTTATCAAAGCTATTTTTCTGGCCTGAGGCAGCGGAGTTCACTCAGACTACTGCATCGTCTACAGGCATACACAAAAGAATGATAGGAACCTCACCTCAATCGACCAAAGCAGATGTTGACACAGGTTGACTCTATATACTGTATGACATTTAACATTTAGGAAGACTGCCACTTTGAGTTTCACCCTTGGAAGAAAAGGCATGAGCAACATACCAGCACACAACGTTGCAATGAGGACCGGTTCTCCACATGAAAGTGTGGAGCTGGGAAGGAATACCGGACCTGTTTTTTCAGCACAACATTCCAGCAGCGGCTGAACATATCACACGTTTGGTCAAATTTGTTTGTTGAGCTTGGATCGGCCTTTAGCGCTGCTGAGTTTTCCACCTAAAAAGTGGTGCTTCACATTCAATGGCTTAGCCTGGCAGGCTCTAACGAGGATGCCGCTGAGCTCCTAAAGCAACAATGGCGCAGCCAACTGGAGCCCAAGAAAGTCGATTTGATTGCACTTGAGCAGAAGGCCACCCTTTTTCTTGAATGAACGTTCATAGCTTTCCCGTGTCTTCAGAAAGTGACCCGACACTCTGTAACATGTTGCGGGTTCTGTTGGTTGATTCAACGGTCCAGCTTGTTTTGCCCAAGATCCCGGAGCCAAAAATGCTTTTGGTGCACTGGTGTCATCAAGTGTGATCGAATTTGCTAGGTCCTAAGTCCTAATCGACTAATTTGCCCCTGAGAGGTGGGTGTGTAGCTCAGTCTGAACAGCTCAGTCAACCAATCCCCAACATCATAACTCGTTGTTCACATCTACAAGGGATGGTGTCCGGATGTGCCGAGGACAAAATCGAAGCCAATTCAAGCCATGGCCTTGACCTGCAAAAGATGCCACTCGTTCGCAGATTCACTGAGTGTGCCGGAGATGTATGCTGTCAGCACTGTATCACACATGGTCATCATCTGTCATGATGCCCAAGTGAAGTTCGATATAAACGTCACAAATCTAAAGGATGAATTTCATTGCGATCTGGGAAAGTACTGTACTCAAGGATGTGTCAGCAACATGGGAGGCCTCTCAGAAAAAGTGCATCGTGTAGTTTGGTCAGCCAACCTTTACACCATATCGATACTGCACAACATCCATCGGGGTCCTGAAGCGAACTCTTCAGGTGCGACAGATTGACAGCTCCATCTCTATCTTTCGACTGGGAGGAGCCGGAGTCAGACGAGGACCACCGGCCCGCTGCGCGGCCCGCTGGGCCCGCCGGTCGTCGGACCAATTGGACCAAAGCCATATAAGTGTATAAGGAGCATCAAAGCCTGAATTCCCAAGTGCAAGAGAGTTTGTTCAGGTTCAAAGGAATATGAAATTAGTGTTTGATTCTTCGTTTTACACTTCAGGAGAAGACAATTGATGCCAATTGACAATACTTGGCATCTGGCCGGATGTCTTCCTCCTTTGTCCTTCTAGCCTCTTCTAACACGTCTCGACGTTTGGGGGGGACTCAACGAATCGCAGGACGAATCCAAAGGCATCCTGCAGGCAGGGACCG
>CAXAMN010017136.1:92180-115916 GCA_963970005.1 Durusdinium trenchii
TGGTAGCAAAAGGAGTTGCAGGTGGCCTGGTGATAGATTTCTGGAGATCTTGGGGGTTTC
Source organism: Durusdinium trenchii (assembly GCA_963970005.1). Taxonomy (NCBI): domain Eukaryota; class Dinophyceae; order Suessiales; family Symbiodiniaceae; genus Durusdinium; species Durusdinium trenchii. Next base: position 92,241 of record CAXAMN010017136.1, read on the forward strand.
GACTTTGGGATAGCTCATGTGGTGTCCAAACACCTTGCTGATGTATGCTGATTTTTCATTTTTTGTGTGTGTTCTTCAATACATCATAGTATTTTTTGCTTTCATCAAAGTGTTGATGTTGAATATTTAAGAAGTGTACATGAGCACACATACATGTAAAGATGTAAGAGCAGTATCTGTTCTTATCAGTGTGACTCCGCAACACAGTGGCTCAGCGATGAGTGAAAAGGAGCGATGAAGCTGCCTAACATGGTAGCGGAGCTCCTGGGGGCGATCCTACTCGTGGCGCCATGGCATGGTGCGCATCTGGCGCATGAGGATGGAGTGGACATCATCGAGATGATCCACGCGAAGCACCTGCCGAAATTCGAGGCGGAGGTGCTTGGAGAGCCCGACGCAAAGCCCCAGGAGGAGATGGACGAGGACAGGGATTGGCGCCCTGGTGGAAGAGAAGAAGCTGAAGGAAGAGAAGGTGGTTGGGGATTTGGAAATTCCCATGGGACTTCGAGGGGATCTGGTGATCCTATGGAGAAGGGGATTGGAACCTCTTCAAGAAGAGAACAGTGGATTGGTACCACTGACCAGGTGGAAAGAGGTGGATTGGCACCGCCCTATGGTGACACCTTCAACACGAAGGAGCTCTTCGACTCCTTCAATGGCACCTTCGAGGATGAGGAGGCTCATGACTTCCTCTACGAGTTCAGGCACTTTGTGACCTTCATGAAGTGGAGCGGACTTTTCCTTGGTGGCATTTTGCTTTCTTTGATGGCAGCTCAGTTGAAGAGATGCAGAACAACAAGACGACCTTCGAGCCACTTGGGCCGGCTAGGACAAAGGAGAAGAAAGACACCCAGGTGGAAAGGAGATTTGGCAGTGAAGTGGAGGTGCAAATTGCAACGACATGGACTTCTTTTGTTGACCCTTCTTGGACAAGCTCGTGCAATGGATGCAGCAACTCAGGAGGTTTTGACCAAGGTCATGGAGTTGTCGGCAGCTGCAACCACAGCAGCAAAAGCATCAGCAGATGCAATCCAAAGGTTCGAAGCAAGTTCATCGAGCACGGCCAGGAGCAACTTTGGTGAAGCTTCAAAGGTGTTGAAGCAGCCTGAGACCTTTTCAACAGATGATCCAGTGCAGTTCATGTTGTGGCGTGAGCAATTCCTCAACTGGTTGGTGTTCAGTGACAGCAGGTATGGAAAATTGGTGGAGATGGTCGAGGGCATGTCAGAGGATGTTGGCAACGACTTGACCGACAGCACAAAGGAGCTTGCAGAACGGCTCTTCTCGATTCTGTCTTCCTACCTGAGAGGACCAGCAGCACAGTTGGTAAGAGGTCAATCCTCTACGAGGAATGGTTTTGCAGTATGGCAGAAGCTGAAGCAGCTCTACGCGCCGAGAACCAGACCCCGGACTTTAGCATTGGGGCAAGCAGTGATGCAGCATCCCACTTTTTCAACTTCCAAGACGATGTTGGAGAATCTTCTTTCCTTTGATGCCTTGCTTGAACAGTATGCAATAGCAGCTGGATCACCAATGTCAGAAGATTTGATTGTTGGTACAGTGCTCAGATGCATTGATCCAGTGACACGAAAGCACCTACAATACAACATGCCTGACGACATGTCCTACTCCGACCTCAAGGAGAAGCTGATCACCTTGGACAAGAATACCAAGACATGGAACAGCGAAAATTTCTTGAAGACCTTCACGCAGCAGCTGGACAATGGTCCTGGTGGTTCACAAGCTGGAGGCCCGCAACCCATGGAGATTGACAAGGTCGGCTTCAAAGGCAAAGGAAAGAAAGGAAAGGACAAAGGTAAGGGCAAAGGCTCATCATGGCTTCCTTGGGGTTATGGAGGTGGACGAGGAGGCAAAGCTAAAGGCAAGACCAAGTCGAAAGGCAAGAACAAAGGAAAAGACAAGGGCAAACAGAAAGGCAAAAACAAGGGCAAAGGCAAAACGCAATGTCGAATTTGCCAAGAATATGGTCATTGGGGTAATGAATGCCCTCACGCTCGCTATGGTCAAGCGCCTATGCAGGTGAACGCAGCCTCAACAGTTCACCATGGAACTTCAGAAGTTTCAACCAATTTGCCTGACAGTGCAAGTCAGATCAATGTGACCTATCTCAGGCAACCGTCCCAGTCGACTTCATCAACAATGACTTCCCAGGCTGGAGGCAAAGGTCAAATTCGACAGGTGAAGATGTACCATGTGGCAACACCCCCAGAGGACTATCCAGAGTTCTTTGAGCTGGATGAAAATGATGAGGAGGAGTGGTACTCAGTGCGTGTGGTGTCCTACATCCTGGACGACGAGATGTTCCAACCAGAGCAGGACAAATTCTATGAATGGCTAGCAAAACCTGTTGAGCATGTGAGAATGGTGAACAGCAACGACCTGTTGATCCTGGACTCCGGAGCAGACATTAGCCTTCTTCCATATGAGCTGTGTAAGGACAAGGAGATGGAACAGACAGCGGCAGCCTTGGAAGATGCTCAGGGCAATGTGGTCAAGTCCTATGGAAGACGCATGGGACAGATTGAGATGTGGACGGAAGCTGGTGATGTTGTGTTGGTGAACGATGAGTTCATTGTAGCTTCGGTGCAAAGCCCACCCATCAGTTTGGGCAGGCTCTTTCAAAAGGGTTGGAGCTTTCGCAACCTTCCTCAAGCAGAAGCTCGAACAGGGTTAACTTCACCAGATGGAGAGTGCATCATCCCTGTTGTCTACAAGCGCAATTCTCTGGCAGTTCATGGACACATTCGACAAGTGAAGTTGAAGAAATCCACTACAACTCCTATTCCTAAGAAAGCGCTGCATGTTCAACTTGAGGAGAAAGACAAGGAGCTCTACCTTGTGCAGACAGTGGTCAAGGTCGCAGATTCGATGATGGAACGTGTTGGTCTGAAGGGTTGGAGGTTTGACAATGGTGGACGACCCTTTTCCATTTCGACCAACAGCGACACCTTTCAAGATCCTTCCTACCTTTTTAGTTGGAGGTTTTGGCCGCTGAGGAGCACGTTGGTACGACAAGGTGAGGACAATGCTTGGCTCATTGTGGAGTTTTGCAGTCGCTACATGGAGCTGGAGAATAGAACAGGCCAGATTGCAGAATGTGATGAACCATGTGATGTTTTGACAGTTCTGCACAATTCCAATGAGGAAGAAGACGTCTTGGGCGAGATCATTGGAGAAGAACGGACGCGAAGTGACGGCAATACAGTTGAGCAAACAACTAGTGGACAGCCTGACTTCCAATTCGCTTTCCGTGGAGAACCAGGTGTGCCCCAAGAACTACAAGATGGTTTGACTCAAGAAGAGATGGAGCAACCGGACACAGGCAGGGGCAATGAGGAGGAAAGTTTGAAAGTGGCAGTGGAGGATCGTGATGTCTTGATGATCAACGGCCATGAGGTCTATCCCAACAGTCCGATCAAACTTCTTTGGAATGCAGCTGAGTATTTGGGACTTTCTCGTGGAGGTTCAAAAGCTCAAGTGTGGAAGAGACTCAATGAGAAGATTCAGTTGCAAGAGGCCATTGAGGCATTTGAAGTGGCTAACAAACTATACCTTGAAGAAGCACGACCTCAAGGACTTCACTCCCTTCCCTTGCCGCGACAGCCAACAGAAGAAGAGGTACAGCTACATCAGCTGACTCATTTACCATTTCGACCGTGGTGTCCCCATTGTGTGGCATGCAAGTCAAAGGAGGACAAACAGAGGTTGTTGGATGAGGAGCCCAGAAGGAGGATTCCAAGTTTGGAGGTGGATTATTGCTATGTGAAGGAACAGTCCCGAGAGCAAGGAACAACGGTGATGGTGGTTCTTGACACTGGCACGAAGAACTTGCTGGCTATTCCAATTCCTTCCAAAGCAAGAACGCTCAAGTACCAGGCAGAACAGATTGTTCGCTTTAGCCTCTACCTGAACTACTACGACTTGATGGAGCTGGTGAGTGACAATGAACCAGTGTTGAAGTCCGTGATGGAGGCAGTGAGGACCGTCAGACAAAGTCTTGGGTTTGCAACGACTTTGACCTTCGCAAAGCCCTACAGCAAAGGTCGCGCAGGCCAAGTTGAGCGGGCAATACAAACTCTAAGGAGACAGGCATCTACAGTCACGCACCAGTTGGAAGAGCATTGTCAGATGAACTATGGAGTTCAGCATCCTTTGGTTTCATGGGCCTACATCCATGCGGCATGGCTTTTGAATCGATTTCATTGCCACAGCACAGTGACATGTTCACCCTTTGAATTGGTGAATGGTCGCCGCTACTCAGGACGGCTTGTGGGATTTGGTGAGAAAGTGCTCGTCCTCAACAAGAGTGGACACAAGCATGGACCTCAGTGGTTTCCAGGAATATGGCTGGGTAAAACAACAGATGGCAGTGATGACCTTCATGTGGTCTCTACACCCAGCGGTTTGGTGAAGTCAAGGGCAATCAGACGAACAGCAAAGCCATGGGATTCAATCTACACATGGATGGTGAAGGATTTGCCCTACAAGCTGGCAGATGTACAGAAACGTGCACCCAGAATTGTTCCTGGATTTGCAGCTGAACCAAAACCCGTGGAGAAGCCCAAGGACAAAGATGCAGAGGATGTGGAGCGCTATGCACTAGACAATGCCGACAGTGAAGAAGAACCAAATTTGATGGAGACAGCCCAGACAGGCCAACCTGGAGCAGAAAGTCAACAAACCTCAACTTCCATGCAGGAGGAAGCACCCAACTTTGGCGAGGCAGGGCTTCAGATTCCAACGACACCAACTTTACCTTCAGCAGAGGATGCAACAATAGAGGATGATACAGAGGCAAAGGAACCAAAACAGAAGGCAGCAAGAACAAGTCCAAGCTCAAGTCCTACAGCTCGGATGTTTCCCCCGCATTTTGCTGGGAGCATCAACCGAGTGGTCAATGACTACCAGTGGGAGCAAGATCTCTATGATGACCTTGATGGCGAAGAGATGGCTCTTGAAGACTTCGAGAACGAGGAGTACGAGGACATGGAGGAGCCGATGGACAAAGGGCAGCCGCCTGACCTTTCAGCAGAAGAACTCGAGAAGGTAGAAGCTGAGGCAGGGATCATCGAGATCACAAGACTCTTAGCAATGGGAGTCATGGAGAACCCTACACCAGAAGAGGAGGAACATGGCAAACTCCTTTCAACGAGAAGCGTGTTTGATTGGAGATTTCGTGATGGTCAATGGCGACGACGATGCCGCTATGTGGCAAGAGAGTTCAAAGCTGGTGACAAGGGGAACTATGGGACATTTGCACCCACTAGCCACAATGCAGCAACAAGGCTTATGGTTCTTTTGCATTGTGTGAGGAGGTGGTTCCTATGTTTTCTGGACGTGAAGGACGCATTTTTGTTGGTTCCGCAGCAAGAGATGATCCTGGTACAGGTACCTACATGGTGGACCCAAGCTACCTCTCAATATTGGAGCTTGAGGAGATGTCTTCCAGGACAGCGGAATGCAGCAGCAAGATGGTTTGACTTCCTGACATCCCATCTTTTGCAATTGGGATTTGAAAGCCTGGCATGCCTTCCGGCGATGTTCCGCCACATGACGAAGAACGTGGTGGTGCTGGCGCACGTTGATGACATGGTGCTAGCTGGAACAGAAGAAGCGCTCAGATGGGCCAATGAGGAGTTGAAGAAGATCTTCACCATGAGCGGAGGCGAACTTCTTCCGCAGGATCAAAGCCCAAAGGATCCGGTGAGATTCTTGAAGAAGCGCTACTACTTTTGTGAGCAAGGTGTGATAGTGAAACCTCATGAGAGATATATTCCAGCTTTGGTGCAGTTGTATGGACTTGGAGAAAGAAAGGAACGTGCGACGCCTGACATCGCAATAGATCGTCTTGAAGGTGAAGCCGTCGACCAGGCAGAGAAGAAGAGGTTTAGAAGCGCCTTGGGAACACTTCTTTACTTATCCCAAGATCGCCCAGATGTCCAGAATTCAGTGAGAAATTTGGCTCAGTTCATGAGCAATCCAACGAAGGAGGCAGTCAAGGGGATTCAGCACCTGATCCTATACCTGAAAGGCACAGAATCTTATGGCATTCTTTTGCCGTATGTGAGAAAGGACTTCAGCAAGCTGAATGAACTCTACGACAAGCACAATGAAGTCGAAGATGGACATGTGCTGGAATGCTTCACAGACAGTGATTGGGCAGGTGACCGCAGTTCAGAAAGACACAAGAGGCACTCAACGTCTTCAGTGATGATCTTTGTGGACAAAGGATTGGTGCAATCTTGGAGCAGGGCGCAAAAGTCAATTTGTCTTTCTAGTTGTGAGGCAGAGCTTACAGCATGTGTTGGAGGAGTGGCAGAAGCACTTCATCTTGCAGAGGTTTGGAGGTTCCTATGTCAAGAGACATGCAAGGTGGTGGCAGTGACAGATTCGTCTTCATGTCGACAATTTGTGCAACGCCTCGGTGTGGGGCGCATGAAGCACATCGAGACGAAACTGCTTTGGATTCAGGAGGAGGTGAAGAAAGAAACCCTCTCTATCACAGGAGTGGGAACCCTTCTGAATGTGGCAGACCTCAACACGAAGAAGCTGACAAGAAACCGGCGCAACTTCCTGATGTACCTTCTCGGTTTTGTGGAGGAGGATGAGAACAATGGAGGCTATGTGACGGTTGGAGAAGAAGAGTTCAATGAGTTTCTTCGCAAGAAGGCAACAGCTCAGAGGATGAAGCAGGTGAGAAGAACACTTCTACAAAACTTTGTGGATGGTGTAAGCCCAACACCTGTTCCCCGCCAAATGGTGAAAGCAGTGACACTATTGAGTATGTGTGTCGAGACTCTTGGTACAAGTGAGATGACCAACACCGTGGAGAACGAGATCCAACAAGAAGCAATGACATGGCTTGGTTGGTGGGAGATGGACTACAAGTTCACTCTACGTGGTTTCATTTTCTGGAACTTCATTTTTCTCCTTGGAGGAGTACTTGCTGGAACACTTTTGAAAGAGCGCATGATCACAGGGTGGAACAAGTTGAAAGAACTTCATGATGAGATGCAGAGGAAAAGACGTGACATGCACCGCAGAGCTCTAGCAGAACTACATGCAAGAGACTATGTCCGGCAGACAACGCAGATGCTGGAGATTTACAGAGGACATGTGAGTGATGACCAAGTTCAACCACCGCAGCTTGAACCCCTTCGAGTCAACAGAGTTCAAGCAGCCTACGACCGCTTCTTGATAGCCCGAAGCGAAAGACGCGTGCGAGAAAGGCATGGACCAGAACATGGACAACAAGAAGTGGATGAAGATAGTGACGTGCACATGAGGACTGAAGAGGAGGAGCAGAACACAATCTATGATTGGTCTCCTACTCAAGCACGAATGGTGAATTACAGGATCCTCGAGAATTCCAGTGACGCTTCAAGTGGAGAAAGCTACTTCCAGAGGACAAGAGATGGAAGCAGCTATGTGCGCCGCTACAGGCCTACAAGCTCAGAGATAGAAAGTGGAATGATCGACAGCGATCCAGAAGATCGACCGGCAAGGAGAAGCAGCAGCCCAGAACCGCAAGAAGAACCTGTTGACCCAGTTCCAAACAGGTTTGAGGATTGGGGGTACTTGTACACCCTCATCCCGGCAATCGAGAAGATCCGAGTTGAAAGGATCTACGAGGCTGGCTTTTTCCCGGAGTATTTGTGCAAGCAGTTCCTGCAGCTTTTAGCAGCAAAGCACAACCCAGAGGAACCAGGGCTACAGTTCGACTATGCCCTGATGTATGACATCTATGACCGCAACTACCACAAGATGTTCAGAGATTTGGTGAATGGAGAGTACGACCAGACTTGGGACGCAATTGTGGAAGCATGGCGCAACCGAGATGAAGACAGAGATCACCTGATCTTTACAGCCGAAGAGCTGGAGCAATAGCGTGCTTAGAGTTCGAAAACAGAACTCACGCAAGGCAGGGTGTTGAATATTTAAGAAGTGTACATGAGCACACATACATGTAAAGATGTAAGAGCAGTATCTGTTCTTATCAGTGTGACTCCGCAACACAGTGGCTCAGCGATGAGTGAAAAGGAGCGATGAAGCTGCCTAACAGAAGCCCCACATGCATGAAGAGGATGGAGGAGGGACTAGGGAATCCAAAGAAAGCGGGGATAAAGAATTCAGCTTCCAGCCAGTGGCTAATCACCACCCACCCAAAAGTTCAAATTCATGCGCTTCTGAGAAGTCACAGGTTTCAGACTGGGACCTATCAAGTGCTTTCCAGCACGGTTTCAGGCGTCAAACCCTTGATGTCAACAATGACCGTGTGTAGTTTCTAAAACATGTTGTGGTTCAATTAGATTAGCAGTCAAACCAAACATCAACAGGACATCAAGATGCTCTGGAGCCTCTCAGTGTTCAGAAAGGCAAGCTGGTGTGTTGAAGACGAAGACAACCTTAATCTTAATCAACAGCAAACCTTCAACTTTGAACACGACTACATGAAGACCTCTGGCTTCACTGAACGGATAGCTTCGGTTAAATGCGAAGATCTTTGGGACTTCTTTAGGAAAGACTCCGTATGAAATTGCGCTGATGGTCAGGCGTTGATGAGGCGCCTCCCTTTGCCTTGGAGATCAGCCCCACCTTGCCTTTTGAGCCTGTGGAAGGCTGACATGTCGGCTGTATGGCAGTCACACTGAACGAAGTGAGCTATACTGTATATGTTTCTTCTTTAGAGCTTTAAACTTTGAATCATGTTTTGTTCTCTAGATATTTCGTTCTTGTTTCTTCAGACTTTGCCAAGGTTGCCGCGCCGCTTTTCGCCGAGCGTTTGACTGGTGCGCCAGGTCCGAGAGATGAGGAGCACCTCGGCCGGAGATGAGGAGCATGTCCAGCGGAGCGCGATGTCGATCATGTCAGGTGGTTGGTGAAAACAGAGTGCGATAACGTGCATGTTGAGTTTGAATGAGCTGGTCAATGGCCGTGTAGCTCGGATGTGGAGAAAAAGGCTCGGTCGACCATGCCAAGGCCCAAAGATCCAGATCCAGGTGGGGCCCACGAGCCGCGGGGCCCAATTCCATCGGAGTTGAAGCTGTGGATGTTTGGAATGAATAGTAACAAGTGCATCGCTACTGGGAGCAAGGACGCTACTAGGGGCTCCTGAAGCTACTAGTAACAAGGGCATCGCTACTAGTAGCAAGGGCATAGTAGCGATGCACTCGTTACTAATAGCAAAGGATCCTGAACCAGGAGTCACAAGGGGTCACCATTGGAGGATAGGGGTCCACTATCCATCCACTTAGGAAGTAAACACCACCCCTTTGAGACTCCCGGAAGGTACATCGACTTCTCTTTCTTGTGGATGGATGATGAAGAACAAGTAAACTATGACTATGATTGACTAATCACTAATCACGTGGGTGTGAGGATCGGCTCACATTGAAACATGGAGACATAGCCAAATAACCCGGATCAGTGCCATGTTCCAGGCTCCAACATGTTCCAACAAGGTTCACAATGCCTTCGTCCTTGCTGCTATTGCATTGCTAAACAGGACTTTGAGGTTGCTCAAGAAAGTGCATTCGCTTGGATAACCGTGCTTTGGTTTTGATCCTGTTTCTTGTTGCACTGGCCCCCTGGCGTGCCACAGCATGCCGCGGTGGCCATTTTTGCAAAGGTTGCTCCAAGTCTGCCTTGCAGGCTGCGACATCAGCCCCACCCTCCCCTTCGACATTGATGCCAGCGCGTTGCAAGAAGCCTGCAACACGGCCCCTGCAGTTGCTGAAGAGCCGGCCATGCAGACTGAAGAGGTTTGTGATACATCCGACTTCGGTGTCAGAGTAGTATATAGCTAGGCTTATATAGATAATTGGACGGGATGAGAGTGGTCAATTCGCAAGCTGACGATCAGTTGTCTGAAGGCCAGTCTTCCCATGCAAACCCATTCCCACACTTTGCAGACACCGTTTGCCATCCGTGCCCCATGATCCAGTATTGCTTCATACTGCTTCTACTTGCATTTTCTTGCCTCTCGGCTCTCTTCGTTGATGGGTGTGGCCATTGCTGGCCCCTTTGGACTGCCACAGGTGGTAGCGGAGGCACCAGCACCCATGGAGGAGGCACCCGTGATCACACCAAGTGGTGAGCGTTTTGGTGATGCACTGCTCCAACTCAGCAAAGTGTGCTTTCTTTGGAACGTGATGGGTAAGGGTGATCCCTCAAGATAGGGGCGGGTACATAATTGTACACATCAGCTGGGAAGCCTCAGCTCTGATTAAAACTGATTCACAAGTACCAAGAGTTCCGTTCTGGTGTAGGTGCCAGAGGTTTTCTTAAGTCAGTCGTTGCATATTGCTTTCTTTGCTTGGTATGTTATGTTATGTGTGGTTCTTTTGTTTGCTTGCTTGCTTGCTTGCTTGGTTGGTTGGTTGGTTGTTTCACGCACATCGATTCGGACGAGGGTGACGGTGACGATGCCTGTTCAAACCAACCAACCTGTCGCTCAGGAGCCAGAGGTGCCCAGCAGCGAGGAGCGCTGCAAGGGTTTGGCGTGACGACCAACCAAGAAGTGAAGCACCTGACCTAAGAGTTGGAGGCCATCGCTAGTAGGTTGGAGGCCATCGCTATTAGAAACAAATAAAAAAGAATAGGAAGGAGCTACTCGTAGCAAATAACAGACCTAACGGAAGCATCAGAAAAGACCCTGTAAGGAAGAGCCAGGTCTTGGTCTGGAGTCTAGATGCAGCAATTTGTACTGCTTAAGTGTTTTAGGAATGAGCACACCTTTCTTGAGACCAAAAAGTTTCGAAACCTTCGGACTCCTCGAAACCTGGAAGGATGAAGAGATGAAGGCGAGAAGACACGGACAGCGAAGAAAACCATCGACAGCTTCGATCCAACGCGACGGCCCAGCCCTTTTTTCCGGCCCAACAGAGGTTTGGTAAGGTTTGGATCTCATCTCTGTAAACATGCACAGAAACTGAGCAAGTGTGACTCGACAGGGTAACGCCCGCGCCTTGCGCGAGCGAGCCTGGCTGCGTCACAAGCGCAATATGCAGGAGCGGATTCTGCGGGGAGGGCAGACCGCAGCATGTGCTGTGGGGCAGAATGGGGTGAAGTTGTGACCCGGCGGCTGCTTCTACTGGTAACAAAATATTCCCGCCAATTAAATCAACTTCATGTTCAGATTGAAGGTACTTCAGAGGATTGGTTGCTGCCTGCTGCCTTCTTGTGAATTGACTGAATGATTACTACGCTGATTCTTCCAAGGCTGGTTGCCACAGGCCACAGGGAACTTGTTGGATTCAGATGAAACCCACCTACAGTTGACTCGGTCGAGTCTTCCTCGCGTGAGGCTGTGACGCTGAGCCAGGAGGCCGCAAAGGAAGCAGAAACAGACACAACGCTTGTGCTGTAGCACGCTTTTTTGAGTATTATAAAATGTATTATAGTGGTCACCAAATGGATAGAAAGAACTTCCCGCATTTGGGTGGGGGAGATTTACCTATTGAAGTATTTTTGGGGGGATGGGGAAGGGGGGAGTCACCACAAGGGACTTCCCCTGCAGCGAGTATGCAACAAAGCACTAGCTTGGGATCATCGCAGGTGACATCTCAGGAGGACCTCTCCTTTGGTCGGCCAAAGAGGACCGGCCCCAAAAAGCGGCTGGGGCGACCAAGATCATCGACCGGATGAAACAGAGCGACCGAGCCATGACAAATGCTCAGATGTCTTGTTCCTAGTAGTACGGCCAGGAGCCCCTACTAGCGTCCTTGCTCCTAGTAGCGATGCCAGGAGCCCCTAGTAGCTTCTTGTTACTAAATGCCTTGAAGATTGATGAGACATGCCCAGCCAAGCGAAGACACTTCAGCCCAAGAGAGTTGGGAGTGAGGTCCTGCTCAAGATGAACAAGATGAACACTCGCATGAAGAACTGCAATGCATTGCAAGACACTTGTGTTATTTTTGCTTTTTGCCCTAAGGTCCATTTTGATGGGCTCGGTTGCAGCTTGCTGTTGAGGCAAGAGTTGTGGCGTGCTTGAGGAAGTTAGCAGAATGGCAGAATTGACACACTGGTATGCTTGATACAATCATGAAACAAGTTCCAAGTCTCCTTGGCTCTATTGTGCTGTTTCAAACGTTGGTGACTAGTGGCTTGTTCCAACTGGCTGCCAGCTTTCCTTCTCAAGCTTTCGAGGCAAAATCAATGGCAGTATCATCACACTTGACACGGAAAGACCATGCAGACTCCAAACACATCCAAAGACACAAAGTGTCGAAACTACCTATCGAAGCTCGTTGAGAACTAGGCTGCCTCGTACCAAACATATTCATCACCCGTATTGCCACTGGACAAAGTTTCTTGCCTGGAACGCAGAGACCTTTTCATGTGTTTGACATGTTGTGTGCTTCTTTTGACTTAACGACCAGCATACATTCCCCTCCCGGCCCTTACTGAGAAAAGCACCTACTAACAAGCGGCCTTTGCAAACCCCCCCCAGCGCGCCATGGGCCGAATCACTACGGCCATCCACTCGATCTTCACGGCCACCGGGGTCACTGCACGCGGAGCTAAGATGAACCGTCACAAGATCTGCCGAAAGGCGGGGGCCCGCGCGGAGCGGCGGAGGCGGAGTGGAGGTTGGAATGTCTGGGGGTTGACGGGGCTGGTGGTGGGGCCGGTGGTGGAGTGCATTCGGCTGGGGGAGGAGACTTGAAAGGGCGATGGTGGTCTCAAAGACTTTGGGCACCCTTCCTAAGGGCTCCAACCACAAATCGCTTGTGACAAACGTTTTGGTCTTGGCTGCCTTGGCCCTCGTTATACACATCCACTCACCTAAGGTTTTGATCTAGACTAGTCTCTTAAGCACCATTCACACAGAAGTTATTCGAGCTCTGAGGGTTTTTTTTGATTCTTTTTTGTAGTACCCGTTGGAAGTTTCAGAATGATTATATTACCATACCATTATATATTACCTGTTGCACAGGACTGTTTTGTTTTTTGTTCTAGACATGTTCAGAATGATTCCCAAGCATCGTTTTCGGGACTGGCTTTCAGTCGCTGTTTGTTTGTAGCAGCAATGCGAAGATTTTGCTTAAACTTGCACGTTTGAGAATTTGAGCAGGTAACCTTTTTCATCCTTCTTCACACGACGTGACATGGACAATTGGCAAAACATCGACTTGAGTCATGAGTCTATGGCAAAAATGCTTGCATACGTTTAACCTACTGTAGATTTGTGACACTTATCAAGTGAACCCAGCAAGGGGAGAAGGAAGATTTAGGGCCGAGAACAAGACAGTCATTTGCTAGAATACTTTGCTTAATTACGTTGGCTTCCAATCTCTTTTTGGAATCTTGCATGAAGCTACTGTGCCCACAGTGCTTTATTTATGATTTCGCTTGGAACTGGTTCTGTGGGGCCCTTGCTTGCCCAGGTGGCCTTTCCTTTGCTTGCCGGATTGTTGTCGGGTGCTGTGGCTGCGACGTTGAAGGGCTTTCAGACCTACATCGACGATGAGAATTGGATCGAAGACTCTGGGCAGATTCCTCCAGAGCGGGGTGAAAACAAAACAGAAAAAGCTGGGCCGAGCCATGGATCATCTCTATAGACCACGGTTGTGTCATGTTTTTTCCTTTTTCAAACGTCCAGACTGAGTGAGGAGGACATGAGTGCCGAAAGCGAAGGAAAGATTGATGTGGCTCGGTGTTCCGCTGACCCGATGATGTTCAGAACCGAATACGAACAACCGAAGCACCAAACAAAGCGAAAACTCTAAGGCCTGGAGGAGCAAGCCTCCTTGCTCCTAGTAGCGATGCCCTTTGCTCCTAGTAGCTTCTTGTTCCACAAAAATGATGCGTAGTTGGGAACATCCCCTTCCCGTATCTTCCAGTATGTTCCAGTGAAAGGTGCCATGAGATACCAAAGCTTATGGACTCCAGATTCAGATTGTTCTGTGGGTGTGGCGTCAAAGATGATCACACCAACTCCCAGTTTTCTCAAGACTCCAGATCCAGGAAAACCTTTTCTTCGACAGCGGGGCCTACGGGTCCTTTGGCACTTGTATGAGCTTCATGATGGTCTTCCGCACAGCTCAGTCCTACAGCCGTTACTGGGAGCCTCAGCCGCATCGTGCCGCATCGCGCCGCATCGTTGCTCAGATCTCGGGCGGTGAAATTATGACGAAGCCCCACTCTTTGGTCGTTTTGAGCTTGAATGTTCTGATGTCTTTGATATCCGTTGATCAAGAACCTTTGGAGTAAAGGGGAAGCTTGAAGCCACGCAGGGACGCAGGGAGAGTACAATTCGAAGGGAAGGGACCATGAAAACTATAGTGTAGACTTGCGCAGGGAAGCTTTAGTGATGCTCTGGAAGGCCAGAAGACCATCACATCAAAGTTAAGTGAACATGTTGTGCCATTGTTGCAGAGGACAATCAAGCCTGTTGAGATCTAACAGGAAGGAAATCGAGGTACATGACACCGAGTGGTGGAGGATCACAGCGATTGGCACGATGTGATGATGAAAAAGCTAGCGCGAGCGCCAATTTTTGGTCTTAAGGTAGGAAGTCCAACTCAGCGCGGTGAATGGAAGGGAGGCAACAGATCTTCTCCTAATGGTACTGAACTGATGGCTCTCCAAGCAGATGATCTAGCGCCACAGTCCTGTTTTGTTGGCCTTCAGGAAGGGATCGACATGGTTTACCAGATCATGGGGCATTGGTTCAATGCTGCCAGCAATACCTTGGCCTTTAGCCGCTGCAGCACAGCCAAGGCAGCGCAGAATTGGGGGGGGCAGGGAATGCTGACCATGGTCTCTTGAACTTTTTCCAGTTGTTCTTTAGCCGGTGGGCTAATACTTATTTTGGAAAGGTCTCAGATGCTTTGGTGATGCTGAACATGCAAGGTTAGAGAGGTTGTCGAATTGTTCAAGATGCAAGGTTGGGCACTGGATGACACATATAATATTTTTTTCCGAGTGCCTTAAGACATTGCTTGGAAGGACGGGGCAAAGGTTTTGTTCAAGCTTCAAGGGTAAAGGAACTGGAAACGGCTCTCCATTCGAGTAAGGACAGGTCAATCCTGGGAGCAGCCTTTTCTTTCGTCAAGTGCAAATGTTTACGGGAGCATTCCAAGCAGCCAACTGCACGAGCATCCCACAGCACGAAACTCTATGGAACGTAGCTGTCCAATGCTTTCCATGTACAAGCAAAAACACCACAGCTGTTGGATCTGACATGATCTCACGCATTGTCTCAGATGTGGTGCAACCCAGTGGCCATACTGGTCGCAGTTGAAGTCCAAGCTGAGCAGACAAGCATGGATTGGTTAGGCCTGTTTGAACAACCGAAACTGGACCACTCTGCCGTCACTCGTCAGAGATGAAAAGAACATAAAACATCATAAAACAATCAACCTACTTGCCATGGCCTCCAACCTACTAGCGATGGCCTCCAAATCTCCAGTATATATGAGCCACTTCATTATTGTCCAGAGTGGTCCTGGTTTGCGATTGGGTGCTGTCATGCCTTGTTCAGCCTCATTCTACATCCTCGCATCTCTAGGCGGAGGAGATCGAGAATTTACGGCGGCTCTGCGTGCGACTCTTCAGCTTGTTGAATTGCTTGTTGCTTCGAGAACTGGAGGGCGAAGAGGCCTCCAACGATGGGCGAAGAGCGTTGCAACATGTTGTACCATGAAGTACCGTACGAAGGGACGAGGCATGGACGGGGCCCTGAAAGGACGGACGCTTCGTCGGCTTTAGAAAGGGCCATTGATGGAACTTGCAGGGTTTGATGGGGTTTGTTTCAACTCTTCAACCACTCTTCAATTTTTCTCAACACCTTAACATTAGGAGGCCCCTTTTTGGACGGACGGGAGGTCCGTGCCGAGAGTGGCCTGAAGTTCCCGGTCTTGGATCCTGGCGGCATCGACCTGCAAACTCGTGCGCATTTGCTGAACATGAAGTCCCACAGCCGACCAGAGCAGGTGCCACTGGCATGATTTGCACCAGAAAACAGCTAACGCTTGATGCTTTTGGCCGCAGTCACATGCCGTGGAAGTCTTATGAAGTCTTTGGAACAGAGGAAGAAACTATAAGAAATTACAAACAACAAGACCGACATTCTGACCATTGCTCACTCTGTCCCTGTCTGATTTGATCGGTCCCAGGTCTTCCAAGCCATCAGCAAGGTCATCGTGGAAGCCCAGGCCTTCGGGATCATCGCCTCGCCGGCGCCCATCGTGGGACGAATCCATCAAGAGATGGGCCTCGGAATGACCAAGCTCCAATCCGCCATGATGCTCGGTGGAGCGACCGGGAAACCACAGCGACCAGGGTGCCGTATCTCGGCGCGGGTGCCGTGCTGGAAACGGTACCCAGCGAGAAACGGTCCGAGTGGAGTCGACCAGTTTGGGCCGCGGGCGACGAGTCGCCAGGTGCAGGAAGTCGGGAAGTCGAGTCGGGTGTGATGCTGCCATTGCCGGTGCTGTGGAAGAGGTTGAGTTTATATACATGTTACATGAGTGTACTCTTTGGAGTGGAAGCTCCTACCGAGGAAGCTGGCCTATGTGGACTTCCCAGCGCCTTACAACCTTGGAATGAAGGCTGCGTCGTCCCAAAGATCCCCTCAGATGAATCTCTCTCTCTCTCTATATATATATATATCCAGGAAAGAATTCAGTGGACATGAGAGACCTTTCCATATACTTGATACCAACAGTTTGACCGTGAGACATGCACATCGAATGCCATTGAATGATTGCACATCTCACGTTCGATCCAAGAAATCCCATACCTTTCTCGCATTTCTTTTAATGCTACCATGTGCCGCGCGAGAGTCCTTTTTCCACCAAACTGGACTGGACCAAAAAGCGCGACCGATGGTGAGCTGTGACTCTGTGACTCTTCGCGAGACTCTGTGAGGCCATGCTGGTGGTCCATATGATGTTAACACCTGTGGCTGTGATCGCTTGGGCCAAGACGGTGCTCTTCAGTGGCTTCTTTAGCTTTGTCTTGGTCGCCTGGATTTGGTGAAAAAAAAACGACGGGCTCGAGGGTCGAGTCAAGAGATGTTGGACAGAACTACTAGTGGATTTCATTTGACAAGCCTATGGGCTACTGTAACCAAAATCATGGCAAAGCACACCTTGATTGTTCTCTCTTCCCACCTTGGAAGGCTAGACTATTTGGCGTTGGCTGACATCCAACAAATATAATTATAATCTAATACAAATACAGCAATTCAGCACAGCAGCACAATCAAACAGCTTGAACATGGATATTCACGCAAATTGAACTCTTAGCCAACCTGGCTCGGGCCTGTAGGTCTTCATTATGTTCGGCCTCATGCAGCTGACGGCCGAATTGGATAACCCCTTCCACGACTCCGGCTTTGGCTTCGACAAGGTGGGTTTTGCAGCTCATTGGCGTGGGATTTGGGCGGATCAACAAAAGGGCCATTTGTGTTTCCTGGGTGTTTGACTCAAAGCTCGATACTTAGAATGTTGATGAATGTCGAAAGTACAGAACAGATCGGCCAACGCAGTAAGACGGTGACAATGCCGATGTTTTTACTCTTTTTCATTTACCTAGCAGTATTGCATACCGCATACCACACATGGTGTGCCAAGTGCAGCCTCACCAATCCAAACAACTTGGACTTTCTCCAGGATTTAGTCCAGCAGAAGTTCAACAAAGCCCTTGTGTTGCTTGGATGCATTCTGAAGGTGAGGCAGCGCAGGTATTGCTGCTCATCATGTAGCAGCTGTTGGATGCTGAGAGATTGCATCAGTGACTTTCACTGCTCTGAAGAATCCTGTATTTAAGAGCTCGAGAGAATCTTGACTTGAAATGTACTAGGACTCTTCTTGAAGATATCCTGGCATCAATACACCCTGAGTTTCTGCGTGTTTGATTGCACTTTCCTTCAAAGCCTGCTGGGTGTTCAGCCTGCACAACGCACCTCTCCAGCTGCAGGACGATTTTGCTCGAAGAGAGGAGACCAGAGACTTGACAAGTGAAAGGGGGGTATGCTTTGTCACCTCCGCCTGCGCTTCCGTTGTGTCACACGGTGGGGCAACACTGGAATAATCACATTAAGATGACAGCGCTGGCCATGTTCTGTTTCCTTCATTTGTGGGGCCCCATTGCTGAGAGAAAGTGAATCTAAGGGGATATCATTGGGCCTGTTGGGCAATCAGCGCTGCATTCTAATTAAGGAGTGGGGTCCTCAATGAGTATACCTTTTTACCTGATGATCTAGCAATGGACAGTTGACATCCGACAGAACCAATATTGTAATAGCACGTTTGAATTACCAGTTGCAGCGCTAGCCGCAGGGAACCAAGCAGAACAATCATCCCTGTGGCCACGTTGAACACCTCATCAGAGATACTATCCGATTGTAAACTTCTAAACAATCACTTAGCATTGTCCTTACTTAATGAAGTAAGCGCCTACTTATTTAAGCCAGGGCAAGCTCTAATAAAAATGAACGAAAACAGTGCCACCACCTTCGCTGTCCGACTCAAGGTGGCCCATTTGGCCAGCTCTGCGGACCTCATCGGCGCAACGGACCTGGAGTTCATGAAGCCTCTCGGTGACCGAACAGTCGCGACACGGGTTCCTTTTTCTAGAGGTCTGTTTCGTCACCGGGGGCGGTGGAATTTGTAGACTGGAAAGAAGACAACACCTTTGATTCATATCTTAGGGATATTGTATGAGATGCGCGGAAGCTCAGTAGCTGATCAGTGCCAGAGCTGCCAAACTCATTCCACATGAACCACCTATCATTTCATAAAGAGCCACCTCCAGGACCTGCTCAGGATGTAGTTTGGAGGCATGTTCTATATCATGTTCCACAAGTACAAAACAGCATGTAACTGGGAGGATTGACTCGGCTTTGCAAGTGTGGGTCTTGGGCACAGATCACCTACTAGCCCACCCGTATTATGTTGAAACAGTTGCCAATGTGTGGGTGGCTTCACTTTATTCCACTTCGGGATTCAGCTGTACTTTGCTGTACTACAGAAAACTTGCAAGCGGCACACCCCATGCCATTTCTGTAGGGGTGTTGCTATGCAATTGGCATCCCTTCGGGTGCGTCAATGTTTCGCAAAATCACTATATATAGGTAATAGGTAACAGCTAACCTCCCAAAAAGACTCCCACGCATCTTTTGCATTCCCATCCATTCCTATCGCGTAGCCGTTGCCCGGCTTCCTTCAGGGCTCGCATGGAGAAGTCGGTCTACGAGCGCAACAGCTATGGCAGCATGGTCTCCGTAGTGCCCGGCCAGGTGCTCGAGGACACAGTAGACGGTGGAAACCGTCCGACCGGGAATCATGTTTGGCCGGAAGAAGTACACACCTTTTCCGTTGTGTTGAACCAAGAACCTTTTGAGGAACCTGCCATGATTGAGTCAGAATTACATATATAATATATACAGTAATCATGTTATTACCAAACGGTTGATCACCCGAATGCATGCTTAACCAACGATGTGTATCGACAGCGAGCTTCGTTCTTTGGCGAACGAAGCCACGACGCTGTACCTCCTAACGGCTGACCGCACGACAGCGATAGCAGATGGTCCTGCGCGGTCGGGTTCTGCAAAGGAACGCACGTGCGTCGGCATTTGCAGGAATAGACCAGGCGACCAAGCGCAGTGACATTGGCTCGCACTTTTGGATTAGAAGCAGCTTCGGGCAGTGCTTGCCGTGGGTACAATAGACGTTGGCATCTTCCATCCCTATGTAGCCTACCCTCGTTTGCCAAGGTAGGCCTTTTCGCTTTAATTGAAGAGCTAAACGTCTAAAGTATTCCCGTGCTTCCCGTTGCTGTTCGCAAAATTGACCTGGTAGTGATTGGAGGTCGACATGTGCAGGAATTCATTGCAAGATATTGCAAGGCTGGCTCACATGGCTTTCCCAACATTTGCAGCAGGTATTTATGGGCAAAACAAAGGTTCGGAGTGCAAACATTGGACTCGGTTTGATTTGAAGTTGCTGTGGTTTGGTGTGCAAGCTTTGCTCTCGCATGCGACAGTACTTGACGATAGGAGGATCGCCAAGCACTTGGTTGCTTTGTCAGTTTGTCCGCATGGTATACATTTTTTTGCTATTAGGTTGGAGACCATTGCTTCTAGGTTGGAGGCCATTGCTTCTAGGTCGGAGGCCATCGCTAGTAGGTTGGAGGCCATCGCTTTTAGATCAGTCTTTTTAATCAACTTGTCTCAGAGGTTGAATCGAGGTTGAAGCATTCATAAGGTGCGAATGCTTAGTTTTTGCATGTGTTTGCGAACACAGCGAAGAAAATCCGATTTGGACAAACCCTGGCCAAGCACCTCAGCCGATGCCGATCACAAGTCTAAGATGTGTGGTGGCTTTTGGCCCAAACTTTTTGGAACAGCAGACGGGTCTTCCCTCCACATGACCATCTTTTTTTCTGCTGGTCAGACTATCTTTGAGGCGGTATGCCTGCTCTTGCTCTCTCTCTCTCTCTCTCCCTCTCATCTCTCTCTCTCTCTCTCTGAAAACAAGCGAGTGAGTTATTTTTCAAGAGGGAATAGCTTCAGCACGTCTGAAGGGAAAAAGGATGGAATAGCTTTAGCCACTTTAGCCCGGGGCACAGGAAGTTTGCGGCGATCGTGTCATTCTTCGCGACCTAGGACCTAGGAACACGTGCAAGACTCCAACGAGCCCCAGACAGTTCTGAACGAATCCGATCCGAGGAGTTTAGATGAATTTAGCATATTTGGGTGATTTGTGTGTGAGTGTGGGAGGGGAAGCTGCAGGGTTGCTGCTGTTGTTAAGCATTTGCAGAGTACCTTTTTCAGAACATCTCAATCACTAAGCTAGGGTGCAAGTTTTGGTGATAAGGCCTTTGGTTGAGGCCTTTTTGTACTGCTTGGGGCCTATACTTCCATTGCTTGCCTCGCCCCGGAAGGTGGTGTTGAGATATGTTGAGCAGCTTGCCCACATCCACTTGACCAATCCTGGCGTTTTCGCAATTGATTCTTCACCGTTTTTCTCTACGAACCTGGGAGGCTTCTCTGATGGCCTTTCTCGCGTCGCAATGTTTCACTGAAGGCGCGGGCCATCCTGAGTATCGAGACTGCGAATTCAGGTAGTGCTAGTCCATGACAGCCGAGGGAGTGTGTAGTGAGATATCATGTCATGACTGTTCTCCTGGCTAGGAGAAGTGTTCAACAATACTTCCAAGATTTTCAAGGTTCTTCAGAACCATGCCGAGTTGCCCGCCACCTTCGCTATCTAGACTCTAGACCGGATTTTTGTAATGGGGTGTCAATCCAATTGGGCAGCATTGTTGACAGACGTCAGCATTGCCTGGGGATTGCAGCAGTGGGCGAGCCTATTGTACTTCTCCCTGATCAAAGTTACGCACTTTAAGATCATTGGTTGCTTGAGATTTCATGGCTGTAGAACGCACGTGTTGATGCAAAGAACGAAATTAAAATACCGTACTTGGTCCTCTTGAATCCTGGAACATTCATACATATCTAAACTAAAGACCGAGATCTGTGTTTTGCTCGCATTTATATAATGAATCTGTTGGAGAGTCATTCGTTTAGAAATGAGATGAACTGAGTGCTGTACCATATGATCGAATGCTTACAGCGCTGTGGGACAGTGAGGGTTCAAAGAGGCTGAATTGCTTTGGCTAGACAAAGTCAGCTTGACCTTGAAAGTCCGCAGTACAAGGAGAAGGTCTTACCCATTGCTGTGCTCTTGGATTTTGCCTTGAGATGCGGTTAAAGCATGTGCAACTCTTTTGATTGTTGCCAACTACCACCCCTTCACAGATAGGAGGAAAGGAGTTTGTACAGTTGTCTGCGGGGCGGATGTCATGTCAAGAAATCCAAGTGGTGTAATTCGCGCACGAGTTTCAGGCTTTGAGTTGCCCAATGTTGCTTGCGATAGAGCTTTTTGTCCCTTCCCAGAACTCAAGGTCCGTATGTAGGAGATGTAAGCTTTAAATGGTGTTTGGAACTCAAGTGAAAAAGGAAAAACACCCCAAGACACTTGGCAAACCAGAGACATTGGGCACACGTCGAAGGGTTTCAGAGACTTCGTGCTTGGGGTTGGAGCTCCAGGGTAGAGCCTTCGAGGTCCAAAAGATGAACGCAGCTAAGTCCTTCGAAGCTTCCTCAGTCCTTCATTAGTTCTATTGTCAAGTTAAACATTCACCACCTTTGAGAGTTAGACATTCTTCAACCACCTGTCACCCTGCATGCAAGCAGTCAGCGAGGAGGTGGTTGTGAACACTAACCGTGCCGACCGGACCGAGCTTGAGACCGAGCGGACCATATCCGCAGCTGCGAGCTCCACAGACGTCCACCACTCTGTTGCCGAGCCAATTCCGAGCAATGGGTGGAGATGGCGGTCAGGCCGGAATCGAAAAATTTGTTTATTCTTTGGGAGTCAGGGATTGCTGAGGATGGATGTATAGTGAGGTTGGAGAGATAAGCAGCAAGAAAGACTTACCTTAAAGATCCTTGCAGTGCAAATGATTCTCGAATAAGGTTAGACATACGGGTGTGTATTAAATTTTGGGGGACCTCTCAAGAATCCTTCGGAAGAGGGTAGACCAAAACCCAGTTGCTGGGGTACCACGACTTGCGGACGGCGGTCTGTCGCACGCTTCCCCAGAAAGCCCCTTCCAATGTGTTACTGGGGGTACTTGGGGTGATGGGATAATGTGATGTAACATGCCCTCGACCTCGGGTGAGTGGAGTATGGCCAATGCGGTGAATGTGGCTGTACAAGTCCACGGTATATCCACGTGTGTGACATGTGTGTACACGTGTGTGACATGTGTGTAAATGAATTATCTACGAATTGAAGCTCTGTGACCACTCGTATGTCAATGTGCGTGCACGAATAGCTAGGGTCTGGGAGTCTGGGAGGCTTTCCAGACCATTTGGCTTGCGGAATCTTGCGATTAATTTATATATAATATAATATATACTCTTACTAGTAGCTTCTTGTTCCTAGTAGCGATGCCCGGGTTCCGAGTAGCGATGCCAGCAGCTACTAGTAGCTTTTTGCACCTGCTCGGACTTCTGGGAGTCGAGAACAGTGAATGGTCGGATTATGATTGGCAAGAAGTACTGGGTAATCGGTCGAAAATGGTGGATCATGTTTGTGGTCAAGCTGGAACTGCGAAATTAGAGACATTGTTTTTGCGGCATTGGGTAGAATAGGTCGGCTTGAGACACCTGCTTTAATGGTGCTGTCGAAACCTAATGCTGCCATACTGCGAGCTCCTGCTTTTTATATCGTGGGGTCTAAATGTTGTAGTACCAGTCGAAATGTTTCTGCTTGCTGTCGAAGTGCTCGCTTTTTAGGTTGTTATTAATTGGATCCGTGTGTCTTGCATAGGTGCTTCGATGTAGCCTAGGTCGAATTGGCAGATCCATGTCTGTGTGACTCAGGAAGGAACCTGTGAATTCGTACCAACCAATTACTAGGTCGCCCTGAATGGCGGAAGAATATGTTGGGAGCAATTTTAATGTTATCATGAATTGCCATACTGCAACTGCAAATGAGCGCCCCCAAATACATGTCTTATAGACCATCGGGTGTGGTGGAGTAAGTACCAGGTAGTCTGCGGATGGGGGATTCCATTGTGCGAGTTGATGCAGAATGTTGGCATATGTGAGTGCAATACTGGCATTCTGCG
>CAXAMN010017147.1:0-24471 GCA_963970005.1 Durusdinium trenchii
AGGAAGCCTTGGAGAGAGTTACTAGCCTGACAATCATTTCACTATTTCCATTTCTACCCCAAAGCCCAGATATGGTGCCGTTTTCTGATCCCTGATCCCAGGTCAAAATTTTGATTGATAGCTGGGATCAATCTGCAGACAATGCTCTCCAAACTCTTGAGCAAGTGCAATCAATCCTAGAGGAGAAGACCGCCTTGGGAAAAGCTTTTTCGATGCTGACTATTTGATGCTGCCGAAGGCTACTTCCCAAACGATGCTGTGAGTCTATTTCAAATCAACACAAGTTGTTGAGCTGAGCTGAGGTTCATGGATGATGTTGCAAAGAGGAGCTTGGATGTTGCAATGCGATTGGCCAAATGGAGCACTTTGCAACTCAGGGATGGAGAATTGGAGTAGCAGTCAAACGCATGAATGAAACTTGAATCATTTTCCAACCGCTCCTTGCTTTTTGTCAAAGCTTGGCCTCAGCCATTCTATAATTTGTTCTTGGCATTTAGTGTCATTCATGTCGACCTGCGGAGCAAGATCCAGATCACCTCGACAGTGCCTTCAGAGATGCTCCCTCAGCTCTGGATCCGAGAAGGAGGAAGAGGAATCTGGGGATGACAGCGGCTCAGACTCTGGGAGTGACAGCTCCAGCTCAGAAAGTGGATCAGGGGATAAGTTGGCTCAAGCAAGAAACGCATCGACGCTTGCCAAGTGGTGTTTTGAACTTGCACTGTGTTCTTTTTGATGTGAACGGATCAGATTGGCCATGTGCTCAGGAAGACCACGTTTCGTTCACCTACTGTGCAGCTATCTACTCTCCAGAAACGCCATCTTTCTGGATGGGGGCATTCAATGGTATCCCGGGGAGGACGGTTCAAGAACATAAGGTTTCAAGAATATAAACTTAGGTTTCCGTAGTTGCCTTGCAGGAGTGACAGATTTCCTGCGGAGATTGGCGATGCCGCTGGCATTGATGTGTGATTGCGCCAAAGCTGCAAGATGGTGCTGCACATAGAACAAATTAAAGTCGCTGCTCTTCAAGGTTCTGGCATTGCTGGGTCGTGGTGGGCCTTGAAGGAGATCACCAATGATCGCTGCGATTTGCTATCACACACTGAACGAAAGGTCTCTGCTTTGAAGTTTCTTTTGGCCAACACGAAGCCACAGAGGAAACTAGGTTGGCACTTCTTGAACTCAGTCATGGGCCAGTCTTGGCCTCTTCCGACTCAGTCATTTGCTGTAAGGACTTTCTGCGATTTGATGGATCGGCCTGTGGGGTTGCTCCCACACGGGGTTGCTGTCTATACCAGTGGATTCCCCTGTCAGCCGTTCAGCCTATTGCACAATGGTACTGCCCTCATGGACGAACCGCAAGCAGAAGTGTTCAAAGAAGTGGTAAAGACTATGTACCGAGTCCGCCCACTGATCGCCATATTGGAAAATGTTATGGGGCTGAATCGTTGCTGGAGTATCGTTGAGCAGTTCCTTCAAAGATTACCCAATTATAGATTTTGCAAGTTGGTGATCGACCCGATTCACCTTGGCGATCCCGTCACACGGAGAAGGATCTACATCATTCTGATTCAGGGGACTCTTGACTCTTAGACCTTGGGTTTCTTTGACCATTGTTTTTTGTTTGGTTTGATGTTTTGTTAGCCAAGGAATGTTGCAAGGGATGACATCAAAAACAACCAGACTCTGGCGGAGGAGATGGCAAAGGTCTATAAGCGCCTCAAGGTTGACCACAGGCCAAATCCGATTCTTACCAGCACAAGGGGTTGAGAATTGCATGCCGTTTGACTCTTACCCCAGATTTTCAGATTGTCCTAGGACCACGATACTGTTTCCGAATGACCACCCCAGCGTTCTGGAAGAAGAGAAGCAAATGGCAAACCGCAACAAGAAGACCAGAGAACAGTTTGATCTACAGTGGACCAGTGCACCAAAGCAAAAGAATCCCAAATGGTTGAAACATCACTGGAACACGATGAAGAAGCTTGAGGCCTGGGTTGGGCACTTGGTGTTGGGTCGTTTGCTATCACGCGCTGTTCCTTACTCTCCACACTCCTTTTGACTGTAGGTTGATCCATGCAAGCTGACCTGCCTCAAAGAAGCGCGTCGGCATCATCCCAGCCAACGTGTGGAGCATGCGCTGGATATTTATCATACTACTCGCCAGTACCGCAACCATTACATCAACACATCGCAGCGTATTGACCGAATGGTTTCAGGGGGTGGTGGGAAAGTGCCTTGCGTCACACCAAATGGAGCTTTTTGGTCCATGCCCCTCAAAAGGTTCATCACAGGACAGCGCAGCGCCAGTTGGGTTTCCAAACGTTCAACTTCGAGACCCCTGTATCCACCGATTCTGATTTGCCCTCACCCTGCAGGAATGGAATGCCTGCTGTTGCAATCTTTTCCACTCGACCAGCTGGATCTCAGCAATCTTACCTGCAATGTGCCTTGGCCTGCATTCATCTTTCCACTTGGAAGTCTTCATCGTCCAGAAAATTGAACATTGTGTGACACTTTAAGGAACTCAGGGATCTAGCAGGAAATGCCTACAACTGCAAAGCTATTGGGGCTGCATATGTTTGTGCCTTTGCGGCATGTGACTTGGATAAATTCAATGATGCAGTGGAAAGGCTTCACAAGAGGCCATAGATTGCATTTTGCAAACTGGACATAGATGGAATCTCGGAAAACCTGCGCTCGGCTCTCCATTCATTCTGCAACACCACCGGGTTCATGTCAGGGTAGTAGGTCTGCAGAACCTTGGCTCATTTTCTGTGCCAGTGAGGAATACAATATACCTAAATAACACTCTAAATAACATCCTGCAACAAATTTCCTGGAACAAACAAGAGTGTATTCTCACAGCACGGTTTCAATCCACAATAGACTTCAAGGTTTTGTCTTTTGATTGACTTGCCATGCTGGTACCCTATCATGCTACATCTTCCTCGACCGACAATGCAAGCAGTGACTCGGAATCTGAATCAAAGAAGAGTGGCTCTTCAGCATCAAGCTCGACATCAATGACAAGCCTTGGTTCGACACAGCCACGTCCTGATGTGATCCGCAACCTGTGTTTGAATCAGCTGCACGCTTTGGAAGCTGATGATCATGCAAATGAAAGTTCAGATTTGGCAAGCCAAAATGGGAGAAGCAAAGAACGAACCTAAGCATGTGACAAGTAATCATTCACTGTTGCGCAGTTCAAAACACCCTTCATTCCTTTCCCAAACAATTATTATTTGCTGCAAACCATACTTCTGTCACTGAGGAATAGCTGATGCTCTTCAAAGACCATGTTGCAAGACACGCTGCAAAAGAAAACTGTCTGTCAAGCTGGTACTTGCTTGCTGCATAGCCTTTTGGTCATTAACCAAAAGTGGTCAAGACTGCCTGCTTCTAGTCAAAATAAGAAGTGAAACTCCTCTGTGCGGACAGGGCGCGAGGGCTCCTTTGAAGCTAAGGCTTTGGAGCTTGCAATCTTCCAGCACGTGGCAAGATGAATCTGAAGAAGATTCCGGCTCTTCCTCCAGCAGTGATGAGAGTGACAGTGATGGATCATCAGTTCACACTAAGCGAAGAAGAAAGTGGCACATTGAAGGACTGTTTTGCTGTTGTCAGCCTTTTCATGGCGGTCACGATCCATTGACATTGACAGGATATGAAGTCTGCAGGGCAGCCTTCTGTCAATTATTGGGAATTGGGCGGCAACGTCTAGCACGCTGCAAAAAAAACATTTAGAGGGCAGGACTACAGAAAGTTTGGTTCCCTGCTCAAATTACATAATGGTCATCGATGTTCATCCATTCAGCACCACACATAGTCTCTCATGGGTCCCAACCCAGGTTCTGGCGCCCCACCAGGGAAGGTTGCTGCAAGTGTGAAGCAATTCCTAGCCAAGACCTATTGGTCTATTGCAGAGACCCTTCCGCACGAGCAACTTGGCAAGTGCAAGCTTCACAATAGTTTTCGTGTTGCCACATGGCAGCCAAACCAGGTTAGATATTGGAAAGGGGGACTTTGACACCGACACTGGAAGAGAACAACTTGTCAATGCTCTCCTGGAATCAGCTTTATGTTCTGCACCAGGTTTGATGCGTGACAAGCCAGACAAGTTACCCAAACGTCATCTACCTCCAGGGAAGTACTCTGATTTGTATCAACTCTATTGTGCATATTGCTACTCCTCGGGCACAGCTGTGGCTAGTGCGGCTACTTTTTACCGAGTTCTCAAGGAATCAGGATGGAAAAAAAATTGATCCACCGTGGGAAGACAACACATACCAAGTGCACAACCTGCCACAAGCTGAAAACAGCAATTCGGAAAGCCACAACCTTGCAAGCACATGCAGAATATGCAGACCGTTACATGAGACATATCGCTGGTCAGTTCGCTGACCGCCGTGCGTATTGGGAGCTACGACACCGCGCCGCCACTGACAGAGACATCCTGCTGTGCATCCAAGATTCAATGGATCGATCAAAGTTCAAGCTCCCGAGGTTCTCAGATGGCATAGTGCCCAAGGCCTTGGATCAAAAGCCACGGCCAGAATGTGAAGTCACGGCGACCATTGCACACGGACGTGGTATCTTTGTATACATCACCGACCCTGAGCAGTCGTTTGGAACAAACTGGAACCTTGAACGCCTCAACCGTACATTGCAATGCTGCTACCAACGAGCACAAGAACAACAAGAACCGTGGCCACGAGTCGGCCGACTCTTTTCAGACAACACACCCAAAGCAACTTTCCCTGCATTAAACTGAAATTTGCATGCCTCTTACCAATCTAGTTCCTCAAATATAGTAGAGTTCCGAGGAAATAAAGAACAGCTGGTTTGACCAGTACTGCAACCACGTCGTGACCAGCGGCCTATTCGATACCTTTGGACATGAACACCTCTGCGTGGGGCACACCCACGAAGATGTCGGTCGCCAACTTATCAACTCAATGAACACTTATCAATCGCCACCCAGCCATGTACTTGCTCACCTCAACTCAACTAAGATGCCTTCTTCGGCTTGCTGAGCAAAATAATCAAGGATGGCGACGAAGAGCTGTCCTTTCCCCAGATTCCTCAGCTGTTTTGGGCTGCGCATGTTTGCCTCTTATATAAGGCAATGCCCTCCAGATATCGTAAGGCCACTCCGCAAAACTTTGAGAAACTGTGCAAAACGCAGAAAAACCAGCTTCCTACGCCAGACTATCTCAGGTTCCTGAATAAGAAATTGAAGGCACGCTTCCAAGACAAGAACATTTTCTTTCAAGCCACCTATGTGACTGCAGTCCGGGATTGGTGTGCAAACTTTAAAAGATATAGTTCGACCTATGGTGCTTACCGAAAGCGGTCCGCCAAAGACAAGAAGATTATCCCACATTCGTTCACCTTCATCCGAAGAGACTGCCCCTAGCACGCAATAGTGAGCAAGACTTGATACTTAGTAGTTTCTAACTTCCATAGTTTGGGCTCAGGTTTGCCTGCCCATCTGGCTATGCAAGTTCCTTGGTTCCTGACAACAGTAACCATAGTGTTTTCCTTGGCTATACATGTTCCTGTCGCCGAGGCTAGCAATAAATTGCCCCCTCGTCTTGGTGATGAACATGGCAGTGATGTGGTCTTGCTGCTCAAGACCTTTGTGGCAGATCGGGATCTCTGCCAACCACCTTTGATCGTGTACCCAGGGTGCAAGAGCTCCGAGGCGCGTGACGCGCTATGCAAGATTGCCAGGAATGAAGTGCCTGGAACCTTGTCCCTGAAAGTCTTCTAAGTCTGCAACCTTGTATTGAAACCAAGCCCCCTTTAATCTATTGCATCCCAGGAGTGTCCGTCCATTTGGAACAAACCACGAAAGATGTTTACCTTGAGATCGCAGAGTTCCTGGCTGAACACTACCCACAGTGACTTATATTAACACTTGATGTCCATCGTTTGTTTGTTGTACCTTGTGGCCAATTAAGTTTGAGGTATGGAAGAGGGATTGCATATCTACGGCAGCTGGGCGGCGTTCTGGCAATGCCACGGAATGAACCGCCTCAGTTGCCATTCATTGAAAACATGGGAGCTGGTGTGCAACATGGCGCACTGATCTTGAGGGATCCTGAACCCCATGTGATCCATACAATGCAGGTCCGATTCCACAGGTATGGATAAAGATTCCGTGCAGACACTGGTCAAAAAGGTTTCCCATGCTTCTTTGTGTTTGGTTGCGAGTTCAAACTCATTGTTTGCTTCATGATCTTCTCAAGACTTAATGCCTGGAAGTATCTTTGGTTTCCAGGTTTCCCTGACTGAGCTTTAGGGGGTGGGCCGCCGTGCTTCGCAGCATGGCACCGGAAGTCAAAGAAGAGAACAAAGAGAATGTCAAGCTGGAAAATCATCCAAAAACAGATCTTTGTCTTAAATTTGTTCAGCCTCTCTTTTTGCCAATTGTTGTTCTTAAATGAGCAACCAAGAGTCTAATCCAGCAACCAGTGCCCAGGAAGAAGATCCAGATGAAGGAGACCAGGATGCCTTGCCAAAGTCCATCACTGAGCGCCTCACAGCGGCAATGGAGGAGGCCCCTTGCATATCATGGTATTGTCATGTCCATCAGGTTTGCTTCTGGGCAGGTGACCGGAAGCCACAACATGGGGAAATGGCTGTTTGACAACCTTGGATCCGAAGAGGGCCAAAAAAGGTTCTTGCTCGCAACACGGCTACAAGCAGTGATGAGGCACATACTGTTTGCTCCCTAAAATTGTTAGCAAGCCTAGGCCATGGACTCCTTGTTTACTCTACCATGTGTTCACAAGCACGTGGAGCTTCAAAACGTCCTAAAGACCGTCCCTGCCACTTCAAAGCAATTCTTTCTCGGTGTGTGGCACTTTGACTTCTCACCAAAGTCCAAATATGGAGAGCAGGGTCGCTTTCCCACGAACATTGCCTACAAGAACCACTTTCACTCCTTCATCACCACTGGATATGAATCAGGGAGGGAGACAGTGGATGTGCGCTTCCAACATGGCGCCACGACCTGTGATGACATCAGCCCATTCTCTGTCCAGTTCGTTGATGGACAAAACAAGCTGCTTATAATGCAGTCGGTGATCGCCTTGATGGAGAATCTAGATCCATGGCCAGAAAAAACAAACAAAGCAATGGGGGAGGCTTCGAGGTCCTCTTCCACTGCCCGCCTCTGTTTGTCCACTGCCAAGGATGTGAAGAAAGAGGATCTCGAAGAGGATCCTGAGTTCTGCAAAGTGATCGCCAGCTTCAAGTATGTGAAGTGCAACTTCAAGAAGTTGCAAAAGGCGGAGGATTACATCTATGAATCTTTGAGTCTGCTGACATTCTCAAACTAAATGTTGTGTACTATTATTGCATTGTATTTGGACGACATGTGCAACAATCAAGACTCTTCGATACACTTTGTTCTTTGGGCTCAGGTATCGCAAACAGGACCGCGGAAAAGGTCAAGCCCTCTTGCTTGGACTATGTCCTCTTGTTCAAAGAAGCGGCGCGCCTTAAACAAGAGGCATCCCCACATTTGAGCGTGCGAGACTGCCTACTTTGCGCAATCACTGAGTATAACAAAAGGACTGCCAAGGCTGGGTGAAAAAAAGACTGGTGTGTAACCTTGTGAAAAAATCTGCCCATCTGCCAGAACTGGCGAGTGGGCGATGGCATGAGGAAGCTGGTATACAACTTAATGCGTGGACCATCGGAGCTGTTGGCTCTTCTGGGAGAAATGTACGAGAACACAAAGCCCGAAACTGCAGGCAGGACAAATAAAGTGGTAGGCTTGACTTCATTTAAACAAAACCAACCAGCTGCCCTGCCAGCCCTCAACACGGAGAACTTGGATGGGGACTGGTACCTCCCTGGATCAATTCCAGATGGCGTCGAGGGCATCTGGCGAGAGAGTCAGGCGTTTTGTTTCTTCAAAACAGTACAACGCTTCAAAAACATAACCCTATTGAACTATTTGGGAATCAATGTCCCAGGTGGTCACAGAAGATGCGATTTTGATCTGGGCTCTCCGGGTTCGAGACGACTACAACCGCAGGGCGCCACGAGGTTCTTCCTTCAAAGTGAAGGACACTGGGTAATAATTTTTCATAATTTTTCATTTTCCTGTCTAAGTCTGTGTTCTGTGCTGCCCAAACCAAAATGATCCTGCTGAGAAAATGGCGCAAAGAGATTCAGCTTCCCTTCAAGAATTGATGCGAATCACTTGCCTCTTTTGCTGGCTTATCCCAAAGATGGAGCTTCAACTGGGTACTGGCAAAGTCATGGACTCCATTCATGAGATGTGGAAAATGGGGCTGCTTGGAGGAAAGGAAACCTTAGAAACAAACCGCGGGACTCAGTCCAGGGTGGAAAAACAAACCGCAGGATTTGATTGGAACAATTCAATCTAAGGAAAAACCAAGGGATTTGGTTGGAACAGCTCAGTCTGAGGAAAAACCGCAGGATTTTCTGGAAGCTGAAGTTAACTTCCAAAGATCATGTGGTCTCATAATTCCGCAGGATTTTTTTTATCATTTTTATAAGACAGGTAAATTTTTGCATCTTAGAATCTAAGATCAAAAAATTTACCTGTCTTATAAAAGTTATAAAAAAATCCTGTGGAATTTTGAGACCGCATGATTTTTGGAAGTTAACTTCAGCTTCCAGAAAATCCAGTGGTTCTTCATTGCTGCACGTTTGTAGCTGCAAAATAAACCGCTTGATTTGTCAGGGGATGGAAAAACAAACCGCGGGATTGGTCAGGGGATGGAAAAACAAACCGCAGGATTGGTCAGGGGATGGAAAAACAAACCGCAGGATTGGTCAGGGGATGGAAAAACAAACCGCAGGATTCTAGGCTGACCGTGGTCCTTGGAATAAAACCGCGTGATTTGTGGAGGAATGAAAAAAAACCGCAGGATTTGTCCAGGGATTGAAAAACAAACCGCGTGATTTGGAGAGTATTGGAAAATAAAACCGCAGGATTTGTCAGGGGATGGAAAACACACACCGTGGGAACTTGGGCTGATAGCGGTCCTGGGAACAAACTCGCGCGGCGTGGCTATGGATTTCTATATTATGTGAGTTGGGATGCTTTGCAAATCATAAACATGTTTTTATAATATAGTAAGAAATCAGACACCGCTCAGACAAACAGCACCTTACTTCAAGCCTCACAACACCACAAACCCTTGCACTTCACTTCACCATGTATCAGTTCACCTACCTGGACAGAAATCAGCAACCATTAAATCATATTAAATCAGAACTATAACAGCCCTGAATCATTCATTATCTATAAACTTCCACGCCGAGCTTGTCATGTACATTGATTTGGACCTCAAAAAGCCTTTGGTTTTAAGTTTTAAATACTATTGAATAGGTTGTTCTGTTCAAGATGTGTGTAAATCACCTCATGGGGTGCATTTGGTGGTGGAATGCAGGAATTAGTTTCTATACAGCACAGTAATATGTCATATCATCTGTAGAACGAGGGAGAGACAAGGGTAGCTACAGATAGATGTTAAGTTAGTTTGGAAAAACATACTGTGTCCAAAGAGTTTGCAAACGCGGGTAGTTCCCAACATGTTAACTAGGTTCTAATGAAAGCAACATCATTGGTAGGAAGAAACAACACATAGTGCGCAGGTTTGCTTTCCCTAAGGCCACTTCAAAATTGTTTGCGTTGACAAACAAAACGATACAGGAAAAACACTCATTATTCAATGGTCCTTGTTTGCACTGAGGGCTCTGGATTCCGAGTTGCGTGCCCATATCAAGGGAGGCGACCCCCAGTTTGATGTGACCAAGTTGGCATTTTTTCAAGAAGCGACTGGAATTGCCCAAGAGACCCACATTGCCGAAGCCCAAAGCGCTGTGGCAAATGCCCAGAAGTCAAGTCTGGTTGCGGCCTTTGGCTTGTTCCAAACATCCTTGGGGAACGACCAATGTTTGCACGACAGATATCTCGCCGCCTCTAAGACAGATGAGACGCGGGCCAGGAATGCCGTGTTGGAGAGCTTGGAGGACAAACCGTGAAAATTTGGGTTGAAGTTTGGGTTGAGTTGTATCGATATATTAAGTTTAAGGAACTGATGCAACTCTGGGCCCTGGCAGAAAATGCACCAAACGGCATGGAGCCTTGTCTCCAACTTCATTGGTGAGACCTTGCCGACTTGGAATGCCACACCCAAGAAAGTTCAAGGTGCATCAAGTTGGTTTGTAGTCTGATTCTGTTTCTTGACCAGTCCAACATTTGACCACTTCAATTGTGATTTTTTGGCAAGTCGGATGCTAAGTGTTGTTATGCATTATGCACTGTGCTCCCGCAGGTGTTGAGTCAGAAGACAGTCTGGGAGCCAGCACAGTCTCTGGAAAGGTGACACCATGGCTTCAACAGACACTCCAAGGCATGGGGAGCGGACTTCGAAGATTTGACAAGGAGCGTGTGGTCGGCTTTGTGAACTATGTGAGCTCCGGCATAGTCAGTGGGCCCAAAATGCTGTACACAATCGAGGCAATCACGCAGTTGGCCCACAGTCATCCTCGCACCTTCATCGGCCTGATCCTGCTCCCGAACCGTTCAGGTGACCTGCGGACAACGTCTGTCAAGCAGCTGGGCTGACATTCACTGGATTGAACTGGTTT
Organism: Durusdinium trenchii; assembly: GCA_963970005.1. Lineage (NCBI taxonomy): Eukaryota > Dinophyceae > Suessiales > Symbiodiniaceae > Durusdinium > Durusdinium trenchii. Next base: position 10,642 of record CAXAMN010017147.1, read on the forward strand.
CTTATGAATCTTAACCAGTTTGCAGGTGAACTAAAGACATAGGTATGCGATGGCGACTTCAACTTTTTCCTAGGCAAGAGAAGAAGGATGACATCGATATGGACGACGAGGACAATAATGGAGTCACTGAAGGACTGCACCTTGTCCTTCTCGTTGTTTGCTGTTGCCAATCTAGCAGTTTTAAACTTGAGGCGGTGAGCCAGCTTCATTCGATGACGCTGCAGATGATGACAAGGGTTCGAACTCCGACATGATCCTGCATGAATTTATCTACAAGCTCAAAGCCCGGTACATGGACAATGATCGAGGACTTCGCGACTCTTGGCTGTAAGAAGTGGACAGCTACTAGCAGTCTTTTGTTTTTCTTCTCTTTTTTGTTTTCTGGTCCACTGATTGTATCGTGTTTACTGTTTTGCGAGCAATCATAGGTGAAGGAAGCAACGATCGTGTTCGACCCCACCACCACGTATGGTGGCCGCAGTGGTTGCCACCAATGCTTGCTCGTCACTGCCATTGACAAGACCAACGTGTTCTGGAAGAGCAAAGCTTGGAGAACTTTAGTGATCCCAGATGTGGCAATGCTGCCGCGATCGGAGATGGTCAGGGTGGAAAAGACTAGCAAGACCTTCGCCACCGACAGCAAAATGACCCCTGTGCAGGAGTTGAAGCAGGCTTGTCTTAGTCCAAACCTGTCTACACTCTAGAGCGTACACACACGCACTAGCATATGGATAGTAATATGGATCAAACAAGACAGACTGACCAGGACATAGAGGTACTCACGTTGGGATGAGCTCAAAACAACAAGACCTTTTTGAAGATGAGTTTAAACATGTTTAAACTGTCTTGTAAGGGATTAAATTGAAGATCGTATAATAAACTTATTATACTTGTAGCAACTATGTGTCTTTTGATGTAAATAGTTGGATGTAAAAACCATTGATACATTGTTGAGGTCATTAAGGTAAAAGACTTTGACTGACTTCAGCGTTGAAATCATTGGAACCATTTTCTATCCAACTCTAATATTGGGTTCACACTAACTTTGCTCTCCCTGCAGCACTTGGCCGGCATCTCGGTTGTTGGCAAGTGCGTGGAGTCACTGACAGACCCGGCAGACAATTACAATGTGATCCTGGACATGCTTGGCTACGATGGGCAGTGCGCAGCATATTGCTTGAAGGAGCACGCAGCTGGCAATCACTGGGCAGCGGCTACAATTTGCCACAGCGACCATGAGACAGCTTTTGTTGGTGAGCTCACAGCCAACAAGGTGTTTTCAGCTGCAAGAGCTGGTCAGCTCAAGCTGCCCGGGTTTCCAAATTTTCAGTCTGTAGTGGCAGAGCTCAAGGCGAAGAAGACCCAGCCCTTTCCAGAGTACAGCGTGTGCACTGCACTTCCAGATGGAACACTGGTGATCAAGCAAGCTTTGATTGAGTTGTGGACTCAAAGACATGAAATGTTTTGCACCGACATGGAACCTGGACTTCATTTAGTAATTTTGCTCCCCCTGCCACTACCCACTTCATATTGTTAATATTCAACTCGGGCTGACTTGGATTGACAGCGCAAGAAACATCAAAACGTTGACCCCTCCAAATACAATACAGAAATTGAGTAAAGAAAGTTCTTATTGACCAAACAGTCCAACTTAGGAAAAGATCGTTCGCGAGCACAATGAGAAATACAACCCACCAGGTGTGAAACGAGGGGCTGCTGTAGAAGAGAACGCGGAAGAGCAGGAGCGGCCCTCCAAGAAGATATGCTTGGACAAGGATCGCCCTGCAAGCGATGAGAGCTCGATGGGAGACAAGCTTCTCGTCAAAACAAGAAGAGTTGCACACCCACCGAACAAGCAGTGAATTCAGCCCCCCACATTGTTTCAAAACCAAGGTGTGTCCTTTCTTGCGGTAGCTTCAAGCTGCTGTACGACAAGGCAGGTGATGCTTTGTGGATGCTGCGAGAAGCCAAGGGCTCTGAGGCAACAGATGTCAACATGTCAGGGCCTATGGAGTTGTGTGGGTTTGGGTCAGGAGATTTTGTCTCTGGGCCAGAACTTTGGCCCAACAAGAGTTTACAATAGTTTATGGACAATTGTTTCATCACCATGGACTTACTGTAATACGCAATGCGTTTGTTTGCAACTAGTGTTTCAAGACAGGCCAAATCTGACACCGAGGAGTGTTCCGATGTTACTTCTGATACAGGCAAAAGTGGGCGATGGATTAACTATGGCATTTCTTCCACATCAGACCTGGTGATCGTTGAAGTGGACAAGAAAGTCCCCGAACACATCAAGAAGCTAAACACCTGGAACAAAGTGTTTGGGTGGCACCGAATGGTTCATAGACTCACAAATATCACATTTATCCACTCAAGATACATGGGAGACTTTATGGTTGGAGTAAGGAACCTACACATATCATTTGAAGTAGATACTATATTGAAATTTTGTGCTTTAATCAATATGGAACTGTTTAGTTTCATTTTCAGGACTTAACATTTCTTTGGGATACCAATTCTCAATAAATAACATGGCTGAAATGTTTGCCACCTACCATTTTTCATATACCAACTGCATCTACTCTATACGTGTGGAGGGGTCAGCGTCGATGCCATGACTCAAAAAGGTTATGGACAATAAATGGACAGCATTGTTTTGTTCAGGAAGAAATATCCTGGGCATATACCATATCCTGGGCCACATTCCCTGACAACGTGTCCCTGACAATCTATTCAGCCGACGGCCATTGAACCTCCTGTGTAGGTAGTGGGTGCAAAGTGGCGCCCTGTATTGATCAACATTTAGGGCACTAGTGTGGACAAGCAGTAAGATAGCGGGGGCCCTCTCAAGAAGTAGCCCGACATAACAAAACACTTGGAAGCTCCACACACTCCTCACCCCTGCAAAACCTTGAGGTCGTTATAAAGTAGACAGTATAGATGTGAGCTCGCTTCCCATAATGGATTGTAATGTCTTCCTGGTAGGTTGATACATAAGACACTATTCAAACATCAACCGCTACCGATGGTTTTTTCTCTAGTGGAAGTAGATTGTAATGTCTTCCTGGTAGGTTGCTACATAAGACACTAAGTATTGAAACGTCCACCACTACCAATGAGTTGTTCCCTGGTGGAAGTAACTTACATCCATTGAAAAACTCAAGTACTATCAACACTACGATTGAGAACTTTCCAAGTGCATTGCACGTTCTCCTAAAACAAGTTGCTTTGCTCTTATCTCAGGTGATTGAGCTGAAAGACATCATCCACACATTAGAGAACGCAGGGGAGATTGGCTTGACCCTTGCCCTGCACAACGTGGATGGGGACACTGTGAAGCAAAACAAACCATGTTGCTTCGTGCTCGAGCCCCTGAAGGACAAGTCCCAGGAAAAGAAGGTCTGGGTTCTGTTGTGAGCAATCTTGATTCTGTTGCAATTTGGTTCTGTTCAAATCTCCTGTTCTTTTATGCATCCAGGTGGGCCACGCAGCCACCTTTGGAGCTAGATTGAACTTGGCCAAGGTCCGCACGAATCAAAACATCAAGCTCTGTTGGCGCATGAGGCCAGGCCCAAAGATTGCTATTCCAAAATGGGGATCCGGGAATAACAAGTCTCTACAAGGCCTTAGCCTGTGGACCTTAGCCTTAGCAACAAAACCCTCTCGTGCGATGACTTGCAGAGTGTCTGAGGCTTGTCTGCAATGAAGGTGGAAAGCAGCTATCGCCCATCCGCCCGGTGATGGTTCTACCTGGGGACATGGCGCTCAAGTCGGACAAAATGTACTTGCTCGCCTGAGGTCTCAAAACCAGACCCTTGTGTTTGGTTCAATCTCCCAAACTATGTTGGCTTTCATTAGGCTTGTTCAGCACTTCAACTTCTGTTCCCAACTTCTTATTCAACTTCTTGTTTCAGCACTTATAAGTAACCTAAGCCTCAAGAGAAGTTGTGTTTGGGCCAACTTGTGATTAGATCCAGTCGTGCTGTTTGGGACGTGGGTCTCACTGTCTCCTAGACCAGTGCAGCGGGGGTCCCATTTTGATCGCGACTGCTGTGGAGAGAAAAGATGCCCAGTTAACTGACTGTCTGTTAGCAGATTCAAATAAATCTGGTGAGCCTACAGTGATGAACATGTCGGGTGGATTCTAGTTGGAGCACCATGCCAGTGCCTCTCGGCTAAATCATATAGTGGTGTTGAAAGGTAGATCCCAGTGGGCAGGGGCGCGGCATGTCTTCAGATTTCCATCTTGACCGAAAGTTCAGTGTGGGCGACTACAATGACATCCTCGCTCTTGCTGGCGGATCGAAACCACCACCGGTGAACCCATCTTCCCGGCCATCCGCACTACATGGTAGTGGCTTTGGCAGCTTTTACCACTTACTGTGGCTAAGAACAAATTTAAAGTATCTTCCACTCTAGACCGTGGCTGTAACTTTTCGTGGTCCTAGGTGCCAGTCAAACATCAACTCTTTGTCGTCCTAGGTGCCAGTGGCTCCACACTTTCTAATCCTGGGTTTGGTCGCGTTGAGCTCAAAAGTTCTTCAGAGTCACCAGACAAGAAAGAGGAGAAGGCAGGGCGTGGGTTGGTTGTGTGTTGACAGTATGGCCATACAATGCCATCCAATACCGCTGCCATCCATTGGCCTAGGATGAGAAGCAAACCAAAAAGAAAGAGAACAAAACGGGGAGTGTGAAGTCATCAACAAAAAAAAGGAGGAAGCGCCAGACAAGAAAAGAAAGAAGAAAGATGAAGCGGATGACCTCTTTGATTTTGATCCCTTGGGTGCAAAAGACGAAGATGATGAAGAAGACAGGGAAGGAGCTGGGGATGACAGTGAACAGCAGAAGAAAAAGAAGAAGAAAGCAGAGAAAGCTGCAATCCAAAAGAAACCATCCAAGAAAACACAATCCGGCGAAAGAAAGGGAAAGCCAGGAAGGCCCAAGAAAAACTCTGCTGATGCTGGGTTGCATCTTGTTAGTGACCCCATCGCACTCATGTCCGCAGCTCTTCCCCATCCCATCACATTCACATCCTTTGAACCATGTTGCTTCCAAGGACGCTCTGCAAGTTGATGAATCTGACAACGACGACGGCGATGATTACCTTGCCGGAGTCTCGCTCAAAGAGCTGGGGAACGCTATGGAGTGTGAGAAGCCGGTTTCCTCTTTCATCCAGGACTGGGAATTGACAAAACCAAAAAACATGCTGTGGTGGCAAAACCAAGAATGGATACCGGTGAATATATTTTTTGGGAACCTTCTTGAAACCATCCAGGACCAGAAGGATCACGATGCAACCGATTCAGAGAGGACGCTTTGTCTTGGTGAGGAAGGCATCAACATGGACAAGGACAAGGTTTTTCTTAACAGCGTGTTTTATTCACAGGGGGCACAACAAATGAAACCACATGAAACCTATGGCAACGAGAGTGAATCACACACCCAAGTTCCACCTTCTCCTTTACTTTGCTGCCATTCTTTCAAAGGGTATTCAGCCGATCTAGACCAATCTGAAGTGGTCACCAGGACAAGATGACCGGGCAAGGTGAGTCGACCCAGCAACAGTCTTGGCCTACGACTCCCGTGCCAACACCGTGCAGGGGAAACGCACCCAGCCCAAATGATGTCCCCGCTCCCAAGGACAGCGCATGTTGATATTCAATGATGGCATTATTTTCCATGGGTAAATCAATGCTTTACCCAACAAACATGACATGATGCCATGATGCTCAGATACTTTTGATTTGCTCAAGAAACTTCAACAGGTGACTGTGCGGCCGGGCTTCACTATCCCGGCTCAAGTATTGATGAATCCACTGCCTTCGGAGCTGAGACGCGAGGAGTTGCTGCGGCGTTCAAACGCGTGTTGCTTTGTGGACGGCTACATCTCATCACCATCCCCCGTGGCCTCTGAAATGGATGACCCTGGCCTACTGCCATCAGACTCCAAGGCTGGTTCACACTTAGGAAAAAACGTTTTAAAGGGTCCAACCTTTCCACCTTTTGAATACCACCTTTGTCCAGATTTTGAACACCTTTTAGCAACGCCAAGGAGGTGGAGAAAGAGAAGGCTGTGGAAATGGTGCCTTTGGAATCTGAGAAATTGGATCAGGACGCTGTGGAAGCCATGGAGGGAACCGATTGCAAAAAGAATGAGGTGCATGTTTCGAATGAGATGTCCCAACAATTGCCTAGTGTGGAACCTGAAGGTGGTGCTCGTCCAAAAAAACATACTGCCAGTAAAGCAGCCCCGGCAAAGCGGCATCGAGGGAAGCAACCCGACAAGTCTGAACAGCCTGCCACACACAACAACGTTACTTAGCAGTTCAATGTAGTTTTGCTTGTCCACAAGCCTTCATTTGTGACCTTTCTGCACCTCCTGCCTCAAAGCTGGTAATGAGGCTGGTGATACTGATGCAGAGAAGGAGATGACTATCAAAAGGGCACTGCATAGTGTCCCTCTGCTGATACTGGGACTGGGGCTAGTTCCAAAGTTAGGCTGGGAAGAACTGTCCTTGCCAATCAATCTGGGGTGGAAGATTTGAGGTCTACAGTGCTGCTTGGAAAGCGGCTAAACTTCGTGGGGAATCGAAAGAACAGTGTGCCCAGGAGGCTCGGGAGGCAAGGAAACTGTCTCTTGGCCTAAATTGCTCAAGGGTAAACCTAGTACTTACCAAAGAGTTTTGCCTAAAAAGGCGACCTGCAACCTGAAAGGTATTGCTGGGAGAATTATCGTGATCGCAACAGCCCTGTGGTTCAGAAGCTTGACTGCCAGCCAACAGAGTTCACTTTAGCTCATTGGAAACTTTGTTTTTTGTCGTTGGCTGACCTAATGGGTTTACAAAGTTGTAGGTCTAGCTTCTCTCTTCAACATTGTCAGGAAGTGGCTGCAGAACTAATCGGCTTATGAATCTTTTGTCCAAGCTTGAACTGCCTTGGACTGCTTTGGGGATTTGGCTGACCAGCCGAAAGATGCTTTGAGTCATCTTCAATACATTTGGAAGCGGACAACTGCTAACTTGCAGCGTGGAAAAAAAGCTTTCAAGACCGACGCGCCCTGGTCCTCCCATACCCAAGAGGTTCAGCTACTAAGTATGAGCCATGGTGCCTTTTAGAAAGAGCCGCGAATCTTGCAGGCAAACATCGCACAGGATCATCCCAAAGGGAAACAATGCATGACGAGCTGTTCTGAATTGTTCATCTTTGCCTTCATCTTCTCACATTACCTGGTTACAACATGTTACAACCATTAATCTTACATAATCTGACCCAACAATTTTGAGCAAGTTGGTTCATGAACCAAGTCTGGAACAAACAGAGTTGAGCCACAGCTGATGTGCGAAAGCTGATACAGCAAACTAAAGCACAAGAAAACAAAGACCTGGTTCCATTTGGTCAAGGATCTGGTTACCATGAGTGACTCTTATAGTTAGTTGGAATATGTTTTGTCCAACACCCTCAATGACTCAACACAAAGCTGGACCACCATCAACATGAACAAAGCGTGGGATGCTATGCTATAATGCTATATGTCTAAATATTCCGGGCAAGATTTTGACAAGTACACTTGCAACATGCGAGAGCAAACTATTGAATATCAACTACCATTCCAACAATAGTTCACTTTCTGGAAGAAGTCACACGAAACACCTCTTACTGTAATATTATCAGTGTGAGTATCAGCGTGAAGCACCTCACGAAAACATCTCATCCATCTATCTTACTTCAAAGCTTTCAATCTAAGTGTGTTGTTTGCGAGTGAGGTACTTGGGCTGTAGGATGCTGTAGTAAAGCTTTTCAAAATAGGTTGGGTTTTGACAACTTGTTGCCATTCTAGGGTTACAGGCGGTGGCGACAAAAGAAACATAACAAATCTTGCTCAAATGAAAGGACTGGATAGGACCTGGTGAGGCCCTCTGGATACTTCGTGCTACTAGTAACAAGCGCATCGCTACTAGCAACAAGGGCATCACTACTAGTAACAAGAAGCTACTAGTTTGGCGGCAGACAGATTGCTCCGACGGAGGACGTGGTGCTCTTCGACCGGACCTTTGGCTTTGAGAGCGCAGTGGCCAAGGCCGACGGGATGTGTAGAGTGCACTCGCTGGCGGAGTCGTAGTAACGGGAGAATACAGTGAGATGTAGTGAGCATTGACATTTTGTCATATTTTGTCTAGGGGAGTGATGTGGCCAGAGATCCAAAGATTTTACAGTGTTCATTTTGGTGTTTCCCGAGTTCTATCAGCGGTGATTCTTCGATAGGGCGAGACACAGACACCCCCAAAGAACTGCGCACGTGTGCACCTTCTTGTTGGTGCGAACTTGGAAAGCACAAAGGTCATGGATCGACCCCCTCTTTTCGTTCGACTGAACCCGTTGCCGGCACCGCTGACGCTCGATCTGGGAGGCCTCGGAGGTGATCCGGAACGCCTGGGTGGAGGCCTCCAGCTGTGAGCGAGGTGCCCGGATTACGGTGGTTTTTGAGACGGTAGCAATTTTCGCTACTAGGAGCAAAGGGCATCGCTACTAGGAGCAAGGACGCTACTAGGGGCTCCTGGCCGTACTACTAGCAGCAAAGGACGCTACTAGTGGCCGAAAGGTGCTCTCTGACATCCGGTAGAGATCCGACACAAAGAGCGTCACATCCGGTAGGTAAGAAGCGACGAACGTAGCAAAGGGCTACTGGCTACTAGTATCAAGGGCATTAATTCATGTAAGAAGCTCACTTGCCTAGTAACAAGAATGTGCATTCTGTTGAGTGTGAAAGAAAACAGAAGCTCTTTGGCTTGAGGGACCCTGGCACTCACAAGACTTGGAAGCCCTCAAGATGTCCAAGCTGTGGTCTTTTTGATATAACAACCAACTCACAGTGGACTGGCATAACATTCTATGACCATTTTCAACCTCTTGTCTGGTGCGAAGAGGTGTGGGCATTGTGAAGCTCATGGGACGAGACTCTGGCTTTGTTGCCATGCATGCAGCAACTGCAGCAGATGTGGTGGACCTGTGCATGATTCCGGAGGTCAAGGTAGAGATGAAGGACTCTCCTCAATTCTGCTTGCGTGACTGGAATGTGTTGGGGGCTGTTAGGGGTGCTTGGATCATTCACCCGCTTCAATGGAGAGCTCGAACATTCTGAACTTTGGAACAGAGCTTGCTCGTGAGCATTCGCCTTTAAGACGCTACACTTACTCTCCAAAGTTCTTTTGCAAAGTCAAGGTGTTTATCGCACGTACGAAAACGCACCACCCCAAACGTGTCCAGTTGGTCGAGCTTCGCAGACCTTTGCAGAGATCCTTTGTTTGACAGGATGTCCTGGCACATGTGGATCGCACCTTGGCGCAAAAGGGCTACATGGTCATTGCCGTGGCCGAGGGAGCTGGCCAGGAGCACGTCTCCACGGGCGAAAAGGAGCCAGTCATCTCGACACGAAGACGCGCACAGACTCGTTGTCTTGCCGGGAGATTATTGGTTTGGGAGCGAGAAAAGCTCATGCCATTTCTCCAAAATTTTTCTCCTGCATTTGGGCTTTCGGTGACTTGATAGCTAGTGAAGTACCAGTGTGAGTGCACAAACGGGAGAGTGAGAGGGAGAGATGGAGAGAGCAAGCAGAGAGTTCATTGACCTGGACCCATCTCAATTCTTCTATATAATGGACATCCTTCACCCTTGATGATGGCCTGTAGCAGCAATCTTGAAGGACGCCACTGGCCACACTGTTTACGGTGACATTGGTGTCTTTCTGCGGGACACCTTGAACAAACATTTGCTCCTTGGCTTGAGCAACCTATGGTGCTGTGGTATGTAGAACATGGAAAACACACAAGTACAAACAGTGATCGACCCCAAAACATGTACTACTGCTGGATGCTATGGGATTTAGAAAGCACAGGAGCTCATACTTTCCCAATTCAGTTGCCTTGATTCCTAGAGTGTGGGGAAAGCTATATGGATCTTTTGTTGTAGTGAGGATGTGAGATAGCTGCTAGCTGCTAGCTGAAAACCAAAACCAGCTGATCATTAGATGGCTACCCTCACCAATAGTTTTTTTGCTGCTGGACGGTCCTATCTCATCCTATATTTGGGAAACGTTCAGCCCAAGAGTGCATCCAACATGACATGGCCTAGTGTTTGACCTACCAATCTCCCATGTCACTTGGAGCCCTGGATTGTTTTTGATCTGGGGTCAAGTATACTGGTGCTGTAGCTAGAGCAGCTAGAGCAGCGATCATATTCAGCTAGAAACTTCAGAAATACGTCCAAGTGTCAAGCAGTCATGGGAGTGTGCCACAAGCATTGCATCAGTCGGGCACCCGAGGAAACCATCAGGTGGGCGCACCTTCTACATCGACCCATCCTACATCATTCGCACCTCGTTGTGCAACACCTGTATTGTGCCATTGAGTGTGGTCGAGCAATGAGCGAGTAGCGAGTCAGACCTCACTCTACAAATCTCTTACAATTAGTTTCCGATGCCTTGAGATATATCTAGAGAACCAATTGTTTCTCAGATACCGCTTTGTTTGCTTTCTTTTGAGTTTGCAAAAAGAAGGCATCGCATCATCATAAGTATTTGGGACCTCGACTCAAGCCTTTGAGGTTCAGTGCCAATCAACCCCAATGACCATATCTACTGTGTACGCTTGGCCAATGACGCTGTGCACACGGCGATGCGGGGCTACACGGGTGTTTGCGTGGGAGCGATGCACAACGTGATTAGCATGTTGCCTTGCAGGCTGGAAGGCAACATGTTAGCGGAGGATGGGAGAATCGGAGAAACAATCGAAGAAGGCTTAGTGACAAACCTTAGTGACAATTGGAATGGGCCTTTGAATGCACATTTTGTAACTTAGTTCATTGAGCTGGGCCTTTGGGTACCTGGATGTACCTGGTTCTGGGACCAGCGCTGCCTGGTTTGGGTCTACTTCCTGCGAAAGTTCGCCAGAGGAAAGGGTCCTTCTTGAAGATGAACCACAGTTTCTTTCCCAGGGGCGGTGCCGTTCTGATCTTAATGAAATGCGGCTTTTCAGGATTCCTTGGGTGTTTGCCAGATCGTTCGCTCGGTTTTCATCCATATCTATGACATTCGTGAAGCACTTTGTGGGGTTTGGGACCCAGATGAACCCAGCAAGCATGTGGGTGTGTAAATAGGGGGACCCCCAATCAATCAATAGGTTTTGGTTTATTGCCCTTCTTCCAGGGGGTCTTTGGGAGGTCTGCCTGTTTCCATGTTTACTGTCACTTCCATGTTACTGGTCTGGGAGGATCCACTTCAGACTGATGGATAATGATGGACAACAAGCTCTGAAGCCTTTGCACATCTTTGCACTATTCTTGCTGAGAAGCCTTCCAACCTCGCTTCGAAGAAGGGTCGTTTTGCCAGGCTGATTGCCGGTGGGAAGAAAAAGGTCCGTCCTCACAGCAGCTCCTGGCAAGGATGTGTCGGGGCTCTCGGCCTTCTTGGAAAACCATCCACGGACCTTTTGCGACCAAAACGCTCAGAGGTGAGTGCGACCCAAACAACCATGTCCTGTACGATTTTGGTATTGCGGTTTGAAAAACTGCATGTTAGACACATATTAGACGTATGTGAACCAACGTTGCAAGATGTTAGTTGTATTGGTTCCTACAGCATGCTACAGCATTCAATCCCAATCCATATGGATTTGTTCCACGGTGCAATGGTCTTCTGCTGCTCAGGTGCAGATCTGTGGGATGCCCAGAAGTTTGTCCGGACTCGAGACTTGCGCTCGCTCAGGGTATGCCTGAAGCAGAAATGTTTAAGTGTTATGAGGTTGGATGCCTCCATCCAAATCCTCAAACATGCCACTCTTGTGCGATGTGGACCCTTGCAAAAGAAGGTAACCGGCGCGCAGTTTTTCTTTCAAAGGGTTCTGCTGCGGTGCCTTAATTGCTTCCTAAGCAATTAGTTTGAGCAGCGAAGCGCCATCCAGTACTGACAAGCTTTGAGTTGTCATAGTTTTAGAGGCCTAACTCCGTCCATTTCAGGAACCACAACATCTCACCTCTTTCTCTCAACACTCTTTCACCAACACACCACACACACTTTTTTTTTAATGCCCTTGACAAAACGTAATTATCACATGCCGTTGTTTCACAAGTCCAACGACCTGTTATTGCTTCAAAACGGTTGCACCTCTCAGCGCTCCTCCACTACGTATTCTCGCCGGCTCTGTCACCAACAACGGCAAGCATCGGAACACCTTTTGATTTAACACTTTGTTCTGGCGCAACCTGTTGGTTTCGTGGTTCCTGCAAGCACAAATTGCGCGCGTAGTTCCATTTCTTGAGTCTGTTTATTGAACGTCGGAGTAACTCGTGTACAGAAGACTTTGACGCAGATCAGATTCAGGCCGAGCACCATGGAATTGGAGACAAGATGCCGTATTCGCGGCCCAGCAAAGTTCCCTTGAACCACCTTCAGAGAAATCCAATTCCACATATTCTTGGCAGATTGCAATGCTCTCGCCCTGAGAATACTTTGAATGCTCTTGGTGGCGTTTTGATGTACAGAAGTTTCCACTTTCATGCCCCTGGCAAACAAGTCCCGGGGCAGAATGCTCAGCTTCAAAGTGGCAAAGGAAACGGCTGCAGAGAGTCACCCAGCAACATTCATAGAAGGTTAGCTTTGGATACATGAAATCCTAAAACCTCTAGAGTTTGCGTTTTGGGGCAATCCTCAGGAGGGATTTGGCCCAGATTAACAGGTTCCTTAATTCCGAATCCTTCTGAGTTGTCCTTCCAATGACCGTGGCATTTTCGATTTTGAAGCTTCATTGAATTCAAAGCTTTTGCCTTCACTGCCCTGTGCACGCTTGGTGCCATGAGGCTCGCGGAGTGAGGAGTTCAATCAAACCTGTTTGGTGTTTGTATTTGTGATTATTTGTGCCTGTATGTAATGAATGTACTGTAGTGTAGTGTAGCGTAATGGCATGGTATGGCATGGAACGTAATGGAATACAATGTAATACAATGTAAGGGTATGTATGTATGTATCTATATAATGTAATAATGTAATATTATGTACCAGGAGTCACAAAGGGGTGCCTATTGGAGGATAGGGGTGCCCATTATCCACTCACATAGGGACTAGAAACCACCCCTTTGTGACTCCTGGTAATGCTATGCAATGTAATGTAATGCTATGTAATGTTATGTTAGTTTGAAACTCACAACGAAGCAGCTTAACAAATGTATGTATGTATGTATGTATGTCATGCCATGTCATGTCATGTCATGAAATGAATTGAATTGAATTGTATTGTATTGAATTGAATTTATGTATGTACGTATGTATAAATGTACGTATGTATGCATTTATGTATGTATGTAGGTATGTATTGATGTAACGTAATGTAATGTAATCTAATGTTATGTTAGGTAATGTTATGTAATGTCATGTAATTTCATGCGATGTCATGTAAGGTTATGTAATGTTATGTAATGTGATGTAACTTTATGTATGCCATGTAATGCCATGCAATGCTATGTACTGTTATGTAATCTAATGTGATGCAATTTAATGTTATGTAATGTTATGTAATGTGATGTAATGGGATGTAATGTTATGTAATGTTATGCAATGTCATGTAATGCCATGTAATGTTATGTAATGTTTTGCAATGGTCTGTAATGTTATGTAATGTTATGTAATGTGTAATGTTGTGTAATGTTGTGTAATGTTATGTAATGTTCTGTAATGTTATGTAATGTTATGCAATGATTTGTAATGTTATGTAATGTTATGTAATGGTGTGTGTGTATGTATGTATGTATGTATGTATGTATGTATGTATGTATGTATGT
>CAXAMN010017147.1:34388-62132 GCA_963970005.1 Durusdinium trenchii
CTAGTAGCGATGCCCTTTGTTAGTAGTAGCTTCTTGTTCCTAGTAGTCTGGCCAGGAGCTACTAGTAGCGTCCTTGCTCTTAGTAGCGATGCCCTTTGTTACTAGTAGCTTCTTGTTCCTACAGGGCTGTACAGTTTTTCTTCAATTGCGCTGCACTTCAGGCGCATCACAAGAACATTGTGCGAGACCTGTCTCGGCAGGTGGGCGCTGCAGGGTCGAGCGTTGCATGGCAGCTGATATGATACAACAATATACAACATATGCTTGAAGAATCTCGAAGATGTTCGCCTCAAAAGGTTTTTGTGCAGTTTTGACGCTTGTTGCCCGGTGTTTGTGCCTGGCCTGCCTTTTGGACTCAAGATCAACTTGTCAAGAAGCATCGCCTGATCAGATTTTTGAGAGTGTTGGAGCTTGTAAGTTCTTGCTGTGAAGTAATGAACAGGGATGTCTGTAAAGATACAATACATTATATATATAGGTGCTGCACAAAAGTAGCAACGCCAGAAGTTTCATAGTCTCATATAAAGTGACCAGTTGGACCTCCGGTCCGTTCGCATTGGCCATTGGGACCGCCTTCGTGTCTGTGGCGCTTGACGCCACTTGGTCAATCAGAATGTGAGACCACCAGGAAGGCCGCACCTCCGTCATGAAGATGACAATCTTTTGACCAACAGATCAGATCTGCATGAAACTGTTCAAACGCCAGGCCTTTAGTGACCCTTGCACTTGCATGTCATATAACCTACCCCTTGTTGAAAGTTGTCAGTTATAACTGCAACGATTCACTTCGACTTGCACGACGCAAACAGATTCAAATGCCCTTGCGTCGGCCCAGAGGTTGTTTTACTCTGCAATGGACGTGCCTGGGCCACAGGTGGGTGTTAAGCATGCCTTCTCAACAAAAGACTCTCACGGGTTTCCAGTGCAAGCTTCGTTTCTTGTAAAATTGTGTTTTCAAATGATTCTGGTTGAGGTTTGTACAATGGTTACTTTATCACTCCCTTGGAGGTAGCTATTGCCTCACCTTGTAAACTCAAAAGGTGACTTACAGCGTGAACATGCTGAAGCCGGTACATCGGAGCTTCCCTGCATGAGGAATGGAATCAACCTTCATTATTGGCTGTACAAAGTTGTGCTTGTGCTGGTCATGGATAGTTGGAGAAAGGGGCCCCAAGGTGCAAGGTCTTTTCAATTTTTGTGAATGTTCAGTGAGGCCATCGCTAGGAGGTTGGAGGCCATCGCTCTTAGGTCTTTGCATTTGTGTGATTGTTCAGTGTGAACGTTTCCCGGTGCTCGGGACATTCGGTGCTTCAACGAGCTAAATTGTAACATTTGCCCTTGTACACTCACACCCAAGCGCCCCCACCCTTGATTGGTTTGTCTCCAACAGGGTGAGGGCCTTAGACAGCTATTTCATGCTATTTCAGAAAGACAGCACAACAGTTGTAATTATTAAATGATGTTTGATGGCCGGTCAGTTTCCCAGACAAGAACAGTGTGTAGCCACAAAACAACACTACCAGCAGTCAAGAGGCAGTCAACATCAACCGATTTGAAGCAATCCCCACCTAAGGACAGCGCGCGAGTGTATACCTGCGGTGTGCTTTCTGCCTGGCTGGCCTTTGGCTTTTTACATGGAGGCCACTGGTGTGTTCTGAGCGGTTTCTTGGCACGGAACTTCGCCAAGTTGTAGGGCAGGGGCTTGTATGGGCTTGTCACACTTGAGCTAGGGCCAGGTAGAAAATCGCTGATACTAGCTATTGGATGCTTGTAATCCCCACAAAACCATGTTTGTGGTGGTTTTGGTTGTAGCTCACTTGTCTCAAACTTGGTTCCAAGTTCTATTACGCTTGATCCCCTGTATTGCTGTTGTTCCCAAAAGTGTGAGCGCCTTTCAGAGCGGCAACTGAGGTATGGCCAGCAACTTCGGTCATCCGCAACGGTGGCTGCTGCGAAATCATGCCATCTCCTATGCAGTCGGCATTCTTCTGACAGCAGCAGGCCGTCCAACTGGAAGAAAGCGCACGCTCCAAATACATGTGCGGCGTCGCAGCTTGTTGTCCACGAAAGGCATAATTCATTGGTATCCGTATCCTATCCTATCCTATCGTTGTTTGTAGAACGGATGATTGTCGATTCGTTGTTTTTGCATTGGACATGTCCAACTTTGCAATGAGGTGGAGCCTACTGCCAAAGTGGCACTGCCAAGCCCTGTCCGGGAGGTGAAGACATGTCTCGGGACTGCTTCTGGCAGGAGCAGACGGTCACCCGGCAGGATGAAATGGGGCCAAGGTTAAAGAACTTGCTTAGTAGCTAAGTGCATCGCTACTAGTAACAAGTGCACTTGCACTACAAGTAGCAAGAAGCTACTTGTAACTTCTTGCTACTAGTCGCGATGCACTTGTTCCTAGTATCGATGCCCTTGATACGGGAAGCTTCTAGCCTTTACCTTAAGCACACAATGATTCCATGGTTGTCCTAACACGGATGCTGGACAGAAATCACTGGCACAAAGGCAGATTTCTCATAGCGAAGCGAGTACGGTGCGTGGCCTGTTCAACCCTTTGCTGGGTCCTTCAGGCGTGTCATAATCTGTTCCTACAAGGGCACGCGTCGGGCGAGCATGCACGAGCCATGAGCATGAATTCATCACAGAGCACACGAGGCGCTTGCGCTTTGTGTTTTTCTTCCTCAGATCATTGAGGTTCTCTATCAGATCATTTACATTTTGCACTACGTTGGCCTTGCCTGGAATTTTGCCCATTGGATCATGGACGGAGTCCAACTATTGCCACTGGGATCCCATTACGGTGCGTTTGGCACCGGGAGTCTAGCCGCCGGAGCTTTTTTGAGAATGGATTGCGCATCTGGGCATGATCACTGAAGTCAGAAGGCCACCTGTTGCAAAGACTAATTAATTATTGTCTGTATACCGTTTGAGACCGGGCCCCAGCCCCACCAGTAGGAGGCCCAGTGAAACATAGACCACATGCTTCAGTGTCACCAATTCACAATCCCGAAGCAGCTTTTGGACGCCATAACTTGAATACCCCACTGTCAGGCTAGCAGGCTTCAACTCCTCGGTCATTTACTCTATTTCCAGCATATATTATATATCTCTTTCACAAGTGCACTAATATACTTCCAAAAACAATGACCACACACGAAGATGCTGCTCTTCAGCGGCATGTACTCAATGTATCCCAAGTAGTGGTGGCTCGAAGCTTTCGCTGGACCTTGGTGGCGGTTTGTCAAAGAACGTCTGGACCAGCTGGCACTCTTCTGCCTCAACACCGTGAAGTACTGAACACCAAGAGCTGCAGGGCACACCAGCTGGGACCAAGAACCGTTTGAGCTCAGGTTTTGGTCGCAGCAGATTGTCAGAAAGACTCCCCTGAGGCGCAATTTGTGTCGCATTTGCCATTTGCATGCATTTGCTGCTCCCGTGGAGGTGTTTGGTCTTTCAAATGCTTTTTGCGTAGTTTTGACTGACTATAGGAACCAGGCGGTTGACGTGGGATCCTGAATTCCCATTGAGGCAAGGTAGTTCCCATTGGTTGAAAGGACGTCGCTCGTTTTCAACACACGCTATTCACAATGTAGGCTCGCGAGTTTCGGACATCGCATGCACTATGCTTTGCAGACAAACTGACTGAGCTTTGGGTTGGATTCTGACCATCAACTTTAAGGCGAAGAGTTTGATCAAGAGCTCTGCACGATACCAGATCATATTTATTGATTGTTTCTTGGGCTGCTTAGGGGATGTAGAGTAAATTTTGACCATCCCTCAGACACAATTGGCTAGCACGACTCCTGGCAAGTGGTCCTGTTCCGTCCTTGGCCGACTCTGCCGACTTGGCACGCCGACTTTGGCCGACTTGGCAGGCTGGTTCTCACGGACTTTCCGCTCTCGAAGTTCCTGCAGCGAGTCAGAACTTATCTGCCCACAGAGAAAACTTATCAAAATTCCTGCCCCACCAGAAGTTCAGGATTTTATAAGACCCAGGGTTCTTGGCATTGGACGCTGGTCCGACAAACGTAGGACAATACTGCCAGGGGCTCAAGACTTAGAACACCACAATTTGGATCCCAGCATCAAATCTAGTACTGATACATTCGTGTGCGGCCAATGAATATCTTTGTTGCTCGTGTTTCCAAGGCGATTCACACCCGCTTCGCGGTAGAAGCCCCCCGCACAGATTAAAGGGAAATTGTGTCATTGCACCCCAGGGAAGTAGCAATTTGTGCTCGCGGAGCCGGGAAAATGTTAACCGGGCTCAAGCGTGAAGGAACGTTAACTACTGACTAGCGCTGCTGTTTCCCCTCACAAAACCTATCCAACATGATATCAATCGCCTCTTTCCTTAAGAAGAAACTTCTGTCGGGCAGCCTGCCTGAACGAACATTGTCCACGATGTCGATAACGCAGTCTCCCCCGAACGGCATAACCGGCATGGCGAACAATTGGTACCGAAGCCATATCAATTTTTTATCCAAGGTTCAAAAAACATCAAAAAGCCATCACAAAGCCACCATTTCGATCTCAACAATGAGGCGCTCCCCCCAAGCTAAAGCTTAGGATTTAGAATCCAGCAGCATTGTCGCGGCTTACGCGAAGCCTCCACAACGCCTCGGCACCTTCGGTGCGGGCGGGTTTCAGTTGGGACTTCATCTGGTACCCATGAGGAAACTAATGTTGACAATGACATCATGCTCTAGGACCTGGTGACCTGGATCAAATCAAATATTTCGGGCGAAAAGCAAGCTAGCTTGACATCCAAGTCTTGGATGGTTGCTTGCTACATGGCACACAAGGCATATTTGACAAGGTTTTTTGCAGCGAGACTGCTGAGCACTGTGTATAGTAAGGGCCGCTGTTTGGGGCCACGCCTGCACCGGAATGGTTGGATTGTCGTGACTTTGAGGTAGGTTGGATCGTCGCCCCTCATGTAGGTAGGTGTCCCAGAAGGAATCAGGCACTATATAAGCCCTGAGGTATTCGGGCATCCTGTCCTTTGCCGTGCTCATGGCGACTCTCACCTGGACGTCTCTTGGCCCTCTCTTCATGGCTAGGTTTCGGTTTGGGCGACTTTGCGTTGTGAGTGACTCACACTTAGTCCAGCTGCCAGCTGCTGAGTTGAGAAGATTCCACCTGCAGTTTTGGTCTTTTCCGGTTGCAAGCTGCAGGGCGATTCGCTACCCAGGTGGTGGATGGAGTGGAGCACCGGCATCGCTGAGACCCCGAATGAAAGCACCCTGCCTCGACTCGCTGGGGTGATCTTCGCAGATGCTGGGACCCAAATGGGACCCGACTTGACGGAATCGTCAGGGGACCTAGGAACAAGAATGCTACTAACCGCTACTAGGAGCAAGGACGCTACTAGGAACAAAGGGCATCGCTACTAATAACAAAGGGCATCGCTACTAGGGGCTTTGCTTGCCGAATCCCAAACACACCTAGAATGAGGTTCAGGCTGTATCAGGGATACACAAATCTGACCATCTTGGGAGCTTTGCAAGGCAAGCAGCTCGACAGAGACGCTGTCACACCAGACTCTCTAGACTCCCCATGACTCCCCCACCTTTCTGTTTTTGCACCCACATGACATTTGGAACTGCTTCTGCCTTTCTGATTTGATTTGCCCACCAAGGAGATTTTATGCATTTTGGTGGTGGCCTGTGCCGCCCCCAGATCGTGCCAGTTCGCCCTGCACTGAATCTCGGGATAGACCGAACAGCGTGGTCTCAGAGCCCAAAGGTGAGTTCCACTTGGCCCAGCAGCGTTCGTTCTACGGACATGAAGTTTGGACATTGAGTAGGGAGTTCCAAGATTCAGCTCAAGGCTACGGAAATGGCTCGTTTGAGTATAACTTGAAGTGCTTCCCACTCGAAGTGATTTAGAGCACATGCGTTTGCTTAAAAGAAACAAACAGTCTGAAGGTAGCCTCCATGTGGCCCTAAGATTGCTAAAGGAACAAAAGGATGCTTGACCCACTGTTCCTGACCCCTCCAACAAACATGGAAGTTGACAATCCCTGTTTGCACTATAGTCACTAGCAGAGGAAATTGTTTTTTTTTTTTTTTCCCAGGGAACAGCCTCCACTTCCATGATTGTTTCAGGGAGGGTAAGAACATTCGTTAACTCAACTCTTTCGGGCCTTTCGGGTGTCAATTCGTCGAGTCTGTTCTGTTGTGTCTTGAGTTGGGCAGTTCTTGAAAGACCTGTGATGCCAGTCGTGCTGTTTGTTCACATGCCAACACTCCGTTATTGCTTTTCTTTGGAGTCACCAGCCAGGCATTGGCTTGAGGATTTGTTCTTTACTTCGCTCAGATGTCGAGAAAGTGGATGAAGCGTGACCTGCTTGCATTTTTGAAGCCTGTTCACAAGACATGCCAAATACTGTACATCCAAACATAATCACTGCTAGTTCGTTCAGAAGGTTGGAGGCCATCGCTAGTAGGTTGACTTGAAGTTGACTTGATGAGTTCCGTCACTTTGGAAGGTTCGGATCTTGAAGGTGGAGGACTTGTCTCTCAACGGCCCGACGGCCTTGTACAGGTGCTTCTTTCCAAGAAAGATGTCACACTCGGAGCTCGTAGCAATTCAAGAAGCAAGGGCAAGTCACGTCCTTGCTTTCCAGCAATAAGTGCGTGGTTGTATGGATGTGTGCAGTTGTGAGAAACCTTCGTTACCTGTGCGGACATGCAAATCCGAACTGGCTGCAGCTTTGACACATAGTAACAAGAAGCTAGTAGTAACAAGTGCATCGCTACTAGTAACAAGTGCCTTACTAGTAGTAACAAGAAGCTTTGACACAATTGGTCGGAATTCTTTGGGCCAAAAGATTCGCTTCTTCAGCTGATGCTCAGTGAAGTTGAGGTCTTTGTGAAGAACCTTATGGGCACGGTCTTGCTTGTTGAATGGCACACATGGCATAAAATCTAGGACCTAGGAGGCTTTTGCCTTATGACGTCTGCCTCACAAGGTGGAAAGAGACTGTGGGGCCTTGGCTTTGGTTCATTGAAGTTGTCTCAGGTGGAGAAGCTGCCCTGAGGCCGGGATGCACATGGTACACCGAAGGGACTCTGGAGAACGCTCGCTAAACATCCACAGCATTCCATTCTCTGAGGTTTGGAACCGTGTTCTGGGATGTTCTAGGTGGATTTGTGACAAAGGCTGCTTTTGCCTCAAATCTGCATGTTTGCCATCAATCTTGATGTTCAACATTACGATCGCATGAGTAACATGAGGAAATGTCCATATCATTCTATATCTATATCTATATCTATATCTATCGATAAAAGTTCTATATTTATCTGAGTGTTTCCACAGGTATGAGCTACGATGAACAATTGTAGCCGTGCTGACCGTTGTCCACCAATCAGGTCCGACCGTGGCTCTGGAGCCAGTCATGTACAGGCGGACGGCTTTGTGATGTTCAGCCCGCGTTGGCTTTAAACCAGGCAAACAACTGATTACAGTAACTGAATCTATGCCTAGTTTAAATGCTCCATTGATCTTTGCCTCAAACTGTGTACTGAAGTGATCTGAAGTGCATGTGATCTACTATTTCAGAAAGACAAATGATCCAAGGCATTTGAAATGAGATTTGTTTGCCTGATTTTTTGCCCTTCTTGTTTGGTACAGATTCGAGCAAATTTGACTCGTCACAGGATGAGTTGGTTTCACGCCGGTGATTGAGGGCCAGCATATGCCAGCACATTGTGTTCACTTGGCATTGGAAGCGACAATGCTCATGAGTACCTAGATGCCTCGTGTTCCTGCCAAAATCCACATCGGAAAAGACAGCATTGTTCTTTGCTTCAAGGACATGAGATATGGTTCTCCTTTCAATATGACCAACAAAGCTCTCTTGGTCAGATCTTGCCCTCAGGGTCGTGCTTTCAATCATGACCGCCCCTCAAATTGTTTTCAGACCGGTTTCGCCTTCGCTGTCTTTGTCGCAGCAAAATGCTTGCCATTCAAATCCCTTAAACAACTAAGGAAATGTTGCGTTGATTGCTTCTCTTGGCTACAAGCCCACTCTTGTTGAATGGACCCATAGCCAATTCACAACATAGTGCGGACTTGAGGTGTTTATCTTCCACTTTCAATCAGCTGCTCTCTGCGCTTTCTGCGAAGATCTCCTCGAGCTCTGACTCACAATGACACCATCATTCATCATCCATGTGGTGGCCACGAGTTGAGAAGTACTGCGTTGTTCCCAGCAGATGTGGGTAGAAACGGGTAGCAAGGTGAATTCATAGACAGCTCATGTGGTCACTGCCAAACAAGCCAAGGGCTATAGGCCCACATGCGAATGATTTGAGCTAGGGCAATGGGCGACAGCACTGCTTGGGGGCCAAGCGAACAAGCTCTGACGCGAAGACCCAGGTCTTTTTGAATCAATTTGATGCTTTTTGAACTTCTGCAGCCTTTCTTGCAGCCTTTATGCCTCCCAGGCCATCTCTTGTATGATGAGGCAGTGTCAGATCCTCAGCTTCAAAGAAACGACCTGGACCTGCCTTTTCCCAGATGTCTGATGTCGGCCTCCGGAGTCATCTTCAAGATGGGCATCCAACCGTTTAGCACGTCACTGAAGCGGTGGCTGCTTCTATCTTGGTGGTTTGCTTGACCGCCTGTCATGAACAGCAGAACCATCCCTCGGACGATGATCAGTTAAGGAATAAGGAGAGGTCACCCAGTTGATGCTGAGGTTTGCCCGAGGACACCTCTGGGAGTTCAGCTGGATCCAGGCGGGTCGTTTGCGGGGATCACCCTTTCTCGTGCACGGTGTACTCCAGACCTGAGCTCCAACATCTCTCTAGTTTCCTTGAATCCTGCACAGCAGCCAATGTGACTCTTTTGGCAATGTTTGCAGCACAAAGGGAACTTCGAGGATACGCAACCTTTGACAACAGCCTGACTTTTGCCTTGCTGTTCTTAAACATTTAACTTACCTGCTTTCTACTTTCATGTTTCATGATGTGATGCACCTTTCCCTTGTCCGATGTTCCTGGGATCACAAAGACTGGGCTTCCATGGCGGGTCTTCATACGACCAAGTGGGACTTAGGCTCAAGCGTCCCAGAGGAGACATTTGGTATATGATGCCATGCTGATGATTTAGCAACCTTAGTGGGCGAGTCGGCCCTTTTGAGCGTTTCAATTGAAGAAACTCATTGGACTATATTGGACGTATTCTTCCAATTATTCGACTCGCTCCAGTGCTTTAAGTGCTTTTAGGATTTGATTCCACCAGTCCTTTTGCACCTTTGGTCACCGAGCGCTTTGGGTGGAACTCTGATCTGCACAGCAATGTCGGAGGAGGGAGTTGACTCCCGGCCACTTGGACTGTCATGGGAAGTCTTTGGGTATGGTGGCCCCAAGTAGATACTGACTGAAAAATAGATATCCCTGGAAACTGAAAAGGGCGCCCAAGGCCATTTAAAGTTGCATTCACTTCTTTATATATGTTTATTTAGTAATATTTTGTATAAGGTATAGTGACCCATCCGAGGTAGAGAGGTGTATTAGCTAGAATTACGAGGTCAGACACGTGGGTTTAGGTGATTAAACTTTAAGGATAGGATACCCACCACCACCGCCACCACCACCACCACGACCTTTGTGTCCTGCAGCCCGACCTGCCGAGACAGCCAAAATGACAGCTTTACAGCCGAGGCAGAGAAAAAGCCTTTTCAACAGCACGATCAGCATTTAGCAGTCCGACCAGCGGAGTCAGCCAGGGGGATATTGGAAGGCAAAATCACAGCTTTGCAGCACCAGGAAATTTAAAGGGCAGCTCCAGCAACCCGACCAGCCGATACAGGCAAAGGGGCTTTTGAAAGAATCGCAGCTTTCCGCCCAAGGCAAAGCAGCGGCAGCTTGATGCTTCTTTTGCCAGCGAACCGTGAATGTTCTTTTTGCCGCCAGTTTTTGAGCCTTGAGAAGCAAACGAGGCAGAGGAAGACAAAGCTGAATCATCTCAGCCCACGCATCCAAGAAGAGCCACGGAAGCAGACTGACCACACCCCATCACGCAAGAGCAGCCATGGGAGACAAAGCAGAATCATTTCAGCCAGAACGGCCATGAAAAAACAAAGGGGAGCAAAGAGAGACAGAACATAATCATCTCAGCCCAGCATCCAGAGACAAAGTGGGATGCTGAACGTGTATATTTGGGGGGTCTCCCAAAGTCAACTTCAGTTGTCATCTCGATGAGGCCAAATGTCAGAAAACAATTGAGAACAATCTTTGTGATAGCCTTGGCTTCCTATCGTTTGAAACTGGGATGTCCGACTCCAATGCAAGGTTCTAAAGTGGGAAGATGGAGCAAAGCAATATGGTATGCCTGCACATGGTTGCCCTATTCAACAAAAACATATCAAAATCCTGCGGCGATGCTGCTCCGATCTCCCCCTGCTCAAGTCTAAAGTAAACACGTTCCCCCGCCACAATGGTTGTAAACAAGAAAAACCCGAAGGAACACCAACCAACCGAAACAACAACACTAAAACACAAACGGTCGCAACTTCTTGGGCCTTCATGGAAAAATCTTCCGACAGAAACTGTGTCAGCCATGTGCGCATGACCAAACGAATGAACGAGTCCGTCATCGTGTGAGGTCCGTGCGACCAAACCCTGTGCGAACCCCGTGTGTGCGTATGAAAACAAGCAATTTGAACAAACCCTGTCCACGTTTGTCAAGTACGAATATGTCAACGCTACATCACCACAAACATATCAGTAGGTCCCCTCCCACCCTGACCACCGAAACGCGACGCACGTGACAGGCGCAAGGGCGGTGTATCAGCCGCGCGCCAGAAACAACAGCTGTTTGTCCATCCGCGGCTCCCTGCCGACATCCCTAGGCAACCAAATGCAGCCGGTCATTTGTTTCGGTTGTTTTTTCGCCACCGGCACTTGGTTATCGCCACTGGCTATTTGGTTTCTGTTTTTTTTTGACAAATGCAGTGCTTGGGGCCTCAAAACGAGCCAACCTTTACATTGATGTGGGGGTGCTTGGGGAGTTGTGTTTTGAGGCAGGCTCACATTGGATTTGGCACGTTCTGGGCATTCCTGCCTGATGCCTTTAATAACATCCTTTAACTTTTCAAAAGGACATCAGATGTTTCCATAGTCGAGGTCGAAGGCAGATGCCCCCCACAACGCCAACAGGAATATCAGATTGATATGAACGTCTGAACGACTTATAGACTATATGATGATTATATGATTTCATATTGGAACGTGTTCAGTTCTGTCCTCTAACACTGAAAACTGTGCGGGTCAGCAGCCACATCCGCAAGAACGAGGTTTCTACTGGAGGAGGTTCACCCGCAAACTCCAGATCCAAGGAGGTTCCGGTTCCGTGGGTTCCGAAGGTTGGGGTCAGCAGGTTCCAGATGCATGGTGTTTCAAAAAAGGACAATTATACAAAATCAATATGAGTCGATATTGTAGTAGGTCTCAGATGTTTTTCGTCAATGTTTTTTAGCTGTGTGTTTTGTTTTATCAACCATGACCAGATTTCATCAGCATCCTGTTTGATTGGTGCCGAGGCCATGCGCCTGCTCGCACGCGCTCGCGAGGTGGCCAGCAGAGTCCAAGTGGCGGTGCCCTCTAGGGCGCCTCAATCAGAGCCATTTGGCGCAAATTGATGGGGGATTTTTTAGGGGATAATATTGGATATTTGTGAATAGGGAAACCAGTTTGATGGTTTTCCTTTGTGTTTGTCAGGCTTGAAGTGGCACTGAGACGTGTCACGCACAGCGATTGTGCGGCCATCCCTCCAGAGGACAGCTTGAGATGGACAACTCGATGATCTGTTGAGCCAACCCAGAAGATGGACGGTCGCAAGAAGCCGAAAAGTATGTTGAAGGGAGTGATGTAGTATCCCATAGTCAAGGTCGAGTACTTTGAAAAGCACCATTTCTGTCCTCGTCGAAAAGCCTCAGCTATCTCGATCTTTGAGGATTTGAAGCTGGCCATAAATCTGATCGTGCAGAGTGAAGATGCCTTGGCAAAAGCCTTGCGCCATATACAGGCAGGTCTGGCCGTCAGGCGCACACAGACACACAAAAACATAACATGTCACATGCATGACATATGCCTTTGATCGTTCGTTTCGAACGAATCCAGGTGAACGTGGCTGCGCCTCCCAACGAATGGAGGCAACAGAAGGGGTTCTGCCTAGAGGATGGAGACATGTAGGCAACATTCAGAAGCCCAAAGCTTCCTGATAGCACAGTCTCACAGCAGTGCATCCCGCATCTTTCTTGTTGCAGGCACCCTAACCTCTCCGGTCCTTTCCTTTTTGCTTGGCTCACTGGAATTTCGCTTGGACACCTCGAGCAGCCGCCCAGTTGTATCCATTCCAGGCGCGTGAATGGTGCGCTGGCGCTCTTCGAAGCGCTGGCAGCACGAGGCAATGGCCTGGTGGGCAGGCCTGTGCCGTGAGGTAAAGGACGACCTGGAGATGCGGCTGCAGCATTGCCACAAAACCACCGACCAAAACCCCTCATGAACCATCATGAACCTCTCAAATGACTCTATATCCCCAAAACATTCCAAAACTATCCAAAAGATGTGATGGATTTGAATCCACAAATCCTCACCCATTCTTCACCAGTTTGTTAGTTTGAAGTTTGCAATGGGTTAAGTTGGACTTGCTCAGTCGCTTACTCCGAGTACCTTGTGGCAAAGGATATCAGGCCTCCTGCTTATAGAAACTATTCTTTTCTCCTTAATTTTTGCTTGTATTCGTCAGGGGCAAACCACACGGAGCTCTGGGGTTGGTAATAGATGGTAATAGGATGTAATAGGACAAGGAAGACATGATTATGGTCCGGCTTGTTGGTTCACTATCATTAATCGACGACATGGTTTGAGAAGCTGGGAGGTCCTGGTACGAAGTGAAGATGGAAGCGCGTTTGAAGGAGCTTCAAAACTTCTGTGCGCCTGGGTGGGTTGGCAGGGTGCGGAGGAAAAGCGAGGGCCGAGGTAGATCACCAGGCAAGTTTGAATTGTTCCGCTGAGAATTGCAATCAACAACAGAGCAACGCTTAATGTGCCAATGTGCTAGACATCTGACATCTTTCAATTTCCCACAGTTTTGCACCCCATGAGGAGAGTTGGAAGGATTCCCACAGTTTTGCCTTCATGCTGGTGAGACCATTGGAACTGCGAGGAGGATGAAATAGTGGGTCGTCCAAAACCTGCACCTCTCCAGATTCAGTTCTTCGAAGAAACCGGTGTTTCAAGGTTGCTAATCATGCTAATCTCACACAGCAGAACCCCAATTTCACAACACCTTATTCCGCAGACCAAACCCGAGTATGTCAAGTATTTCCTGCTCCATGAGTGTAGCAAACCACCCACCAAGCACGGCGTGTTCCTCACCGCGTTGGGCTTCGCTTCGCTTCCTTGGTCGCTTCTCGCCGCTTGAGGCCACGACGAGGACCCCCGGGTGGCCACGCTGATCCATCGGGCTGCCCAAGGGGCCATCCGGGCAGCGGACGCCCTGCACTGGTCCGACGGGGTGCTGGACGACGAGGCGTGGAGTTCCATTCATCGGTTCGGTTCGGCCAACGCGTCGATGGAAGCCTCAGATGTGGGCAGCCCGGAAATCGAAGGGCTTCCGTGAACAGGAAGAAGGAAGCAAAAGGGCAAAAGGAGGTCAACCAAAATCGTGTAGATTCAGGAAGTTGCGAAGTGATGTTGAAAGGTTTCTAGAGTTTCTTGGAGCTAGCCATTTGTAAGGCATGGGAAGGGAAGGATTATGAAGGATTGGAATGTGTACCAAAAGGGAGTCTTGTGATCCAAGTTTAAGACACTGTTGAATCGATATCCTTATTGTTTAAAAGCAGAATCTCTGAATCCCCAAGTCCCAAAGACCCATGAACTTGCAGAGCATTCCTGCCATTTTTGTAGCCAAACAGCGCGTAGGTGAAGCGACTCGGAAGTTGGGTCAAATCCAACGGGTTCCTCCGCGGAGTTTCCTTCAGCTTCCTCCATTGATCTTCCTCCAGGATCCAGAGGTTCATCGCGAAAGTGAGCTTCACTCCGCGCCGGAGTGTACCGGCCAAGGCAGACCAAACCGGCCAAGAAAGGAGAAACGCCCTTTGCAATGAAAACCTTAATGAGATTTCATGAGCGCTTAACTATCATTTTTGTGAAAACCGTTTGGGTGACCAATTTTTGTGTCATTGGTGCATGTTATTCTCCAGAATTTGGGAAGCGACTTCAGCACCGTGTGCAGATGGTTGCCCAACCTCAGTGGTTGACTTGTGCTCCCTCGCAGGCAGCAACGTGAAGCCATCCGTCATCGGCAAGTGTGACGACGCGAAATCTGGCTCGACCACGCCACACACGCCACGCACACCCACTACACCAACAGCAGCTCGAGCTGGGACTGGACGAGAACAATCGCAGCATTTGGTGGTGGGGCGTTGATGTGTCGGGGGCATCCAGGAAAGTTGGATTGGCGGTGGTCGGCATACTTTCTTTCCATCAGTGCAGTGCTTCATTGGAGATGCCTTTTGACATGGCAAATACTGGTTGCTCTCCTACGTTCTTGTTCCGTTTTGTCATGGAACACTACCTACGTTTTGTCATGTGTCTCAGGACCTAGACACCCTTCTGATTCAGAATGCATAGAATAGCACACATGCTCCATACGGTGGTGTAAGATATTGAGTGTACTGGAACGGCTTGCCTCAACCCGAATCGATTAGTGTCCACAGCCAAGAGCATGTCCACTGAGGATATGCCAAAGGAGGCGACATACGTTCGCTGCTGCTGCTGTTGTTGGCGTCGTGTGCAGGCAAAGGCTTGTCATGATCGAGCTTTTGGATTTTTTTAAATAAGTCTTTTTGTGCTTTGAGTTCTCGTGGGTCTTTGAGAGGCGGAAGCATGGTGCAGGTCATGTCCAGGTAAGAAAACCCATATGTTATGTTCTGTAAAGGTTAAGTAGTAAGGAAGTCAATGTATGATCAAAACGCCTTTCTTACTACCTTGTCTTTGCTGTTCTTTAGTTTAGCATTGTCCTCTCACACGAGGGGATTCTTTGGACTTCCATCAGCTACCTAAGCTGATGGCACTGTAAGACCAATAGCTTAAGCATGCTGTGAGAATGTGAGGTGCTGTTGCAATGTTTCACACAGTAGTCGGAGATACAGTAATTTCACTCACTGGGGCATCCATCAGACATGAGTGCAAGTGTAGCTGTATATACTCGTACACAAAACTATAGATAAGATAGTAAAACACTTAATCCCTATATGAGAGCTAACGTTTCACATGGCTTCGCTCACGGGCAGATTTCCCGTCTTGGCGAGCCTGAGGCTGAAGCGACCGGTGATGAGGAAGAAAATTCCTTGCTCCGCTAAGACTCGTCGCTTGTGAAACTGCAAACAGCTGAGAAAAAGACAAACAAGTGGCAATGCGGCTGGCAGCTCACGTGCCTGGAGCGGCCAGTTTCTCTTGCTGTTGACCGTTGACCCTTTTCCCATCCTCAGGTTTTCCATGGTTAAGTGTCCCTAAACATCTAGGAACCAAATCATTAGCGCGAGCTATCCTTCGTCCTAAGTAGTAGCTATTTAAACTACTAGCTACCTCTCCCTTACTTATATAATTAAGAAGGTGCCTACTTAATTAAGTAGGGAGGGGGGGAGCGGTCTAAAACAACTAAAACACAATTCCTGATCTCTTGGACTCTTGAGAAGTTCCGATGAGTCGAGTTGGGAGAGGCTTTGCTATACCCTGGCTGAAGGCAAGGAATCCTTTGCACAATGTCAGGCAACCAAGTTGACGCATGTTGACACACTGGAGTTGACACACTTTCAGATCTTTCAGGGACGAAGAACTCCAAGAGACTTTGCACCATGCCTTATATAAGATGTTTTGATGTCAATTTCATGTCATGTATCATTGAAACATCACATGCCAAAGGAGTAGGTGGGCACGTGTCTTTACTTTTTCTAAACTATCTCGAGCTTGTACCAACCTTTACTCTCCCAAAAACTGTTCCAACACTCTCTGAGCTAGAGATAAGCCTCCTTGATCGGCGATGTTTGGCAGTTTTTGGATCGTGTGGTTGCACCATTTTTTGACAGACCAATTAGATTGGAACATCTTGGAACCTTCGAGCTCGTAAGCTCATAAACTTTTTCTACGCTATAGGCTACTTAGTAATGTACTTAGCAGACTTGGATCTTAACTACCCCATGGCTACGAACGCTTCTTCAAGCACTTGCTTTGATGCTGGGGCTTAGGGAAACATTGGTATGGCATGGCATGGGAGGAATTTATTACTAAAATGTCCCATGCTGTGAAGAATCCATCCTTATTACTCCAATGCAGCGTTCTAAGGCCCGGAGACGGAGCCCTCCTGCAGCCCATGTCAGTGCGAAGCTCAAAACGAAGCTTGTGACCTGCAGGACACAAGGTCCTTAGTAGTGACTCGTGAGACTCATGACTGCCATGACTCCAGTTTGGATGAAGCAATGAAGCACATATGTGCACCAACGGACTTTTATTGGTCAAACCAGAATTGATCGACGCTCATGAAGTTGGCACGGCCCGCTTGTGGCCGACAGATCTGACACCACAAAGTCAATTTGGCAGCACCCCTCTTGCTGACGCAAGACTATTCCAAAAGCACACAAAACCTAGTTGCAGTGCCTTTGCTTTTGAGTGAGCACAAACTGATCAACTGACCTTTGGCTTACTTTCGCAATCCAGACCAACAAAGATCAACAGCCGCTGAGCCATCGCTTGAATCAGGACGGTACCGCCTTGTGAGAGCTTCTGTGAGGCGATGGGAATCGGCAGATTCAGCTGCCTGCTTTTGCAGATTAAAGGGACCCTCAGATTCATTCAGGAGTTGAAAAGGATTCAATAAAGAACAAGTTAATTTGCCTCCTTCTTCGCCTTCGACGAAGCCTGGGCATGTGGAAAAACATATGAACACATATTTTATCATATTTCTCCCTTTTCGGCCATGAAGGATTATGAAACCGCTTCATAGGCGCCAGTTCGCTCGGAACTGCCCTTGGGCTCGGGTAGCTCAGAGTTTGCTGGGTGAAGCGGAAAAAGATGCGGTTCGCCCGCTTGGAGGTGTACTCGTTTGGTTTGGGTTCCCTTTGAGCCATCACTCAGCATTGTCTTTTTGTAAAACGAGGCTAACGGCAAAATCCAGGTTTGATGGTTAGTGTCTAGTAGAGGATTGACTCAAAGGTGTTTCCTGAATTCTGAATACATCTGAATATGTATTTGATCATATTCCGCCAGGTGAAGCCTCATTGCTGATCTCCCCCTTTGCTGTGTTTGATGGAGTTTAGCAAACCTCCCTGTCAGGAACTCCTGTGAAACCTTTCAGGAGGCCCATTTCTTCTGGCCAACCGCCTCTCTGGTGCGTGCCGTCCTTCCCACTTTCAATCACTCTGTTGACAAAAACAGTGAGGTTCGGCCTGCCATTTGGATCGCCAGTGCCTGACGTCCCAGCCAGACTAGACCGAAGCCGGAGGTTTCGCCAGGTTTTGTCCACAATGAGAGCTTTTGAGGGCAATGTTGGAAAATGCATGTCACACGGGACAGGCGTGAGTGGCATTGAGAAGCTTCGGGTCCTTATTTTTGGCCTCGCCAGCCCGTGCCCGCCCGGGTTTGCACCTTTTATTAAAAAAAACATAGGAAGAGGCCATTTTTGGGGCCAATCAGATCGGCTTATTTTGTGATCGCAGATCTGACCGGGAAGGAGTATGAAGGGAGCCTCCCAACGGGTCAAGTCAACCCCACATCAAACCAGCGGTCGCCGACCAGGTCACCGACACGATGACAGAGACATACCAGACTGTTCCCAGATGTTTCCACGATACATTGGAAGGGCTACGAAGGGCAGCTACCTTGGGAGAGTGAAACGATCTACGATGGGATGTAGATCGTATTGTCTTCAGTATCGTTTCACCCTGACATCGTAGCGGATCTACCAAGGTGGGGGTGACCCCCTGGCAGCATGTCACGTAGGGATTTGCCGACGCCTACTCTGGGCTGGTTGGGAGCCCTAGCAGTTGATCCTGCCTGCTGTTGTCGGACAGACAATGTACCCCCAAGCAGCAGGGTGATATAGTGGGGAGTAAGTCACCTTGGCATGCCAAAAGTTTATAGAGCCGATCATAATCATGGCTATGACCTGCATGTTCCTCTGGTCCCTTTGCCTCTTTCTACATTGGATCCTTAATTTTAATACGTCGCAGTACATCGCAGCACCAAAAAATCACGCCTTGATCAAGCTGGTTGTGATCTAATTTGCCTCTCCCAATGAGTCCAGTTGCCGCCAACTTGGGACACATGTAGAAGCCATCCAAGTGACTCAAATTACATATTGGAGGTCGTGATGGTTGTGCCATGACATGAAATCTTTGCTGACCGGATATGAGACCACTTGGATTCACTGGTGCTACTGTAAATGCTGTTGTGCTTCTTGTGGTGCAAGGCCAAAGATGCGGCAATGCCGATGGTCATGATCGTTGCATCTATGGAGGTCTGAGTCTAGGAGCGTCTTTTTCCACACGCCATGATGCTTATTGCTATTATTCAAATTATACTATACATATCTATACATACATTATGTTGTTCTTTTTTTTAAATGTTTTTACAACAACAAGCAATGCTGAGACAATGTTCGGATGGCCTTGGGCGTCGCTCAGAGCTCACGAAGGTGAGAGATGCACTGACGGCAGGTGTGTAGGCGCGGTTCGTTCGCTGCGATATGCCGATGAGATGAGCCACCATAGGGAAGTGAAACTGAATGGAGGGACATTGAGGTGTCTTTATGAGTGAGGCTTACATTTACAAGTTTCAAATAATCTATGCTGATAGCTCCACTAATTACCATGAGTCGTACAATGTTTATTAAATGGATGATCAATGATCCCTTTGCACATGATAAGCGCGTTGTGCCACTATGAATGTTTATCAGATGTGTATCATGAATCTAGTCGTGCTCAATCTGTCACTCTAGATGATCTCCAGGCTTTGGCACAAATGTGGCCTGCTGGGATGGGTTTGGAGCACCAAGTTACCACAGGATGGTTGTGGATCTGCGACAAACTCCAACGGTCTTTGGACCTGTCTTGTGTCAGATGATGCGAACGTATGAGGTCATCCGACATGTATCCATCCTGCTATGGATATCGACAGTATTCAGACTGTATTCTTTAAGTCTAGAGTCTCTAGCATTTGAGAATGGAACTTCGAGATTAGGCAGCACCATGTGACAGGGCATCGATGGGAATCGGAATTAAACCATGCGAACCATCAAACACTCTCCAAAAACCCTATCGAAGCATCTGAAATCAACATACAAAAGTAACATCAAAGCATAAACACACACACAAAGACATAAAGATCGTCAAGTGGGAGCGCTTCTTTCTGCTGGAAAACAAGCAGTTTTAACACCGGCGCACCGGCGTGGCGTCTCATGGCGTCTCTCCGAGCCGGTGAGGTACAGGGAGGGCCGGGACCTGGATTGTCACAAGGGCTGGTGTGAGCCTCAGTCGACCTATCTCGACGGGGACCGTCCTTAGCTCGTCTCGTTGTACCGACACCAAGGAAAGAAGATTAAATATGGACACTGAAGGAAGGATGTTTGGATCCCACGTCCTCTTGCTTCTTTGCACTCCATTGATCTTGGTGAAACTTCAGAAAAGATAGCGAAATGGCGAAAGAAAGCAACTTATGGTGGAGTGGATGGTTAGTCAGACAAGAGTGTGACATGTTGACACGGGCCGCCCCTGACAGATCTGAGTGATCTCCGTCTCCCACAGATCTGCAGGTACTGCTTGCGGTCACTTTGTGTGTTTTGATCTGAGCGGTGGAAGGACCAGTTGGCTGTGGAACATCTGTATGTTGGAACCTGGGAAAACAGCCTCCACAAGGAGTGTAACAGTTGTGGTCACCAAATGCAGAAGAAGGAAGCTAAACTGATGAGACTGACCAAATTTGTTGTGTGAAGGTTCTGGTAGATGTACAAGCAGTTGAGAATTGTTCAGATCCTGTGCTTGGCTCACTTGTCCGGACGCTTTACATTGCTTTAGGATGCTTTGGATTGCTATCGACCAAGTGGACCTTTGACCTACTGAGGCCACAGCTGCCACGCTTCCACAGCTGCCGTGGGGAGCATCCCAACGAGTGCCCCGGCATGCTGCAGGCTGCTGCTTGTAAAGGCAGATGCCAAGAAACAATTAATTTGATACATACTATTTCTTTGAGACCTTTGCTGTGCAATTCTTTCACCTTTTTTCATAGCAAGCAGCCTGTCAAGGCTGTTGACAGCTTCTCTGAACATTCTTTTAATGGAGACTTGTGAATAGAATCTAGAGAACAACTGCAGTTTGCAGCCCAGAGGTTAAGTTGCTCTCGCACAGTTGAGAACCAGCCAAGTGAGTAAAACGAAGCAAAACGTCTTTAGAACAAACACAGGCGCAGCTCTCTGAAGACCTGTATTGACCTGCATTTCCAACGTAGTCCGGCAAATGGGAAGAATGCCAATAATGAAGTACGGACCGCGCACAGAATGAATGAATTGTCCTTGAACAAGTGATTTTTTTGCTCGGTGATCCTGTGTTTGCTCCTTGGTCTAGCGAGAGCAGAAGACAGTGCAAGCCAGCACTGTGCTTGGGCTTAGTTGCCTCGCAGGGGCTGAGCGACTTCGCCCAACTTGAGTCCTACTATACAATATAGAAAATACGTATTGCATTAAACACACATACTTTATATAAACATATATAAATACATTCATGACTTGTCATGACAGTATTTTGTATTACTTGCTTGTAGGCTCGAGGGTAGGAGATTTTCCTTTTGGGCTGTGGAGGATGGAAGGGGGCACTTGTGCCCCCGATCCTGAGGACACGGCCCAATTTTTGAACCTGCTCAATGAAGTAGGCCTTGTAGGTTCTAGGTTGGCTGTCAGCCATGGAAGCGAAGGGACCTTAGCTAGGCAGCTGGCAGAGAGACTTGGACTAGAGCCTAAGCCTTGGCATACCACCTTCATCATGGGGCAGGTCCGCGAGGCCGTACAGATGGCGGACCTCGATGAGCGTCTCAGTGGAACCACATCGACTAGATCGATCCAGAACTTGTTGGATGCCAAGGCAGCGATGGAGAAGGAAAAGGTGAAGACCCTCGAGCCTGGGGATACATCCATAGTAGTCCCGGTGAAGCCGAAGCGTGGCACACTGGGAAGAACTGTCCGTCTGAGGAGCGGGCGAGTTGCGGCGGAGGATGAGGTGAATGACAAGATCTTGGACAAGCTTGTAGGTGAGCTGGTGCTCTACAAGGCCCCGGTCCTGGATGAGGTGAAGAAATCGATGAATCCAATGAGGGCAAAAGATGCCCTGCTGGGCAAGTATCGGATCTCGACAATTCGACGGTATCTTGCATCCTGGCAGCGTTTCCGGGAGTGGGCTGATTCATTGGGGAGACCGGGACAGAGGCCGACTAGCGTGACCCTCGTCGACTACATGTATGCGAGAGAAGAAGAGGGGATGGGGCCCTCCATTCCGTTGGCAGTGAGCACAGCCGTTGCATGGTTCGAGCGGACGGCGGGAACACCTGAGGACGAACAGATGATGAGCCAGGCCTTCCCCCAGATGGTCATGAAGGAGTTGACGAGAAAGCTTGAGCAGAAAGCACCGCCGGTGAGGAGGGCACCCCGCTGGCTGGGTTGCTTCGTGGCGCCAATGGAGACGCTGGTAGTGGACAAGGATGTCCCCTTTGAAATTAGAGTTTGTGCTTGGTTCAAACTCATCAAGCTATGGGGTTCGATGAGATTTGACGACGCAGCGCACCTGAAGATGTCGGAGCTGAAGTTCTATGACGGTCAGCTGACGGGAATGATGCACCAATCCAAGACAACTGGTGCAGGCAAGCGCGTCAGGGAACTCCCTATCTTCATAGCAAGGGATTCCTATGTGCTCCAGGACGACTGGCTGGCAGTGGGTTATGACCTAGTCAAGCTGCAGATGCCACGAGAGAGAGTTTTCCTGTTCCCCGAGGGTTGCTTCTATGGCACGAGGTATGGGACATCGCATGTCTCATACGCGGAGGCAGTGGCTGGAAGTTCAAGGGCATTCGCATTGCTGGAAGGGTACCATGGTCCCCTTATCCCCTCGGGCTGGGAAAGGTTCTGGTCAGAGCACAGTGAGAGGGCAACTTTGCCCAGCGGGCTGGCAGCGCTTGGAGTGGAGAAATCGAGCAGAGACCTCTTGGGCAGGTGGTGCCCTGAAGGGTCTGATGTATACGTTCGTACTTACAACACCATTGTCAAGAAGATGCAGCAAAAGATTGTGGCAGTGTTGCGGGGCGAGGCGGCTTATGAGGTGCTTGATGAAGGCTCCATCATGGAAGAGCTCAAGACCTGGTTGCATGAGAAGTGGACAGTCCCAGAGGACCAGGCTGAGAAAGTGGTGGAGGCATGGAAGGACAAGCTCGGAGTGAGAGGAAGACCGCCAGCAACAGTGCAAGTGTCGGATGAAGACACCACGATCTACGACGGATCCCAAAGTGAGAAGGAGATGGGAGACCAGGGCGAGAAGGACCCGAAGAAGAGGAGGATCACCGAGACCCTTGAGGAGGAGAGAGAGGGGAACTATGTGGTCGTTTACAGGCGTGCCGGACGGGGCACGCTGCATCGGCTTGGGGCTAAGGGCTGCTGGATGGCGAAGAAGCGGCTCTTCGTGAGGTCTGAGGTCCACGAGGAGCTTCCGGAGCCCGAAGAATACACACTCCGATGCAAGCTGTGTTGGGGTGGAGGAAGCGAGCCGTTGAGCGAGTCCACAAGTGATTCGCGAGACGAATTGAGTCTCAGCGATTGAAAAGGGATCGTTTGAGCCGCAAGGGTAGGCAGTTGAAGTGAGTTCAATTGCACCTGGGTCGCACCCAGGGACGGACATGTGTGCCGCAGTACACGTAGATAGCCTAGGTCGCACCTGGGAATTGCCACTGGTAGGAGGTAACAGCAACCCTGGGCCGAGCGCGCCGCTCAGGCTCAGGGTCGGGGCGCAGCAAGCGCAGAGCACATACCAGTGGAGGAGAAGGCTGGGGCGCACCACAGACCGAGGGAACATTTCACATCGCATGTGAACGGGTTTGTGCATAGCATGCACTTGAGGACACCGCTGTGTCAATAGCAGCATCGCATGCTGTGTGCCTGATCGGTTCAAGCAGGAGAGGCGGGGCGCTCCGGAGCGGGCGGCAGCATGCCACGGGCGGTCATCTCGGAGGCCGAAGGGAACAAGGCACTTGAGGCTGCAGGGACGGACATCAAGTACCTGCTATCGAGGCATGAGGTCAGCGTTGACAATCAGAAGCTGTTCTTCCACCATGGAGTGACCACCATAGAGAAGCTTTCGAACTTTGCAAAGGACAGAGATGATTTGGCAGCAGTTCTCAAAGAGCACTGGGAGCTGGACTCGGACAGATCACTGGAGGAGAGGGTGCAGGTGGCGGCAATCACCTGCGCCTTTAGCAATGCAAAGACAAGGAGCCAGAGGGCCGCAGAGGTCGATGCAGAGTACGACACACTGCAGTGGTCACGTCCCGTAGTGGCGGGAGAATGGGCGGCAATGCGCTCAGCATTGGAGAAGAGGTACGGCCACTTGGAGGACAAGATCTACCCGTCGAAAGAATTTGTTGAAAAGAAGTTGGCGGAGGTTGAAAGTGGTGAATATCGGGCTGAAGAGCTCACAGAAGTTGTGTCGAAAGAAGAAATCGAGCCCGATGGGGTCGTGCCCATTTGGGACTCCAAGGGCCGTCTGGCCATGCGGAAGGCATCTACGAAGGTGCAGGAACCGGCAAACGCTGAAGAGCTTCGTCGGCGACTGACTATTTGGAAGAATGCCATGGTCATGATCTCGCTGAAGCACTCGAACCGGCATGAGCTACAAGGTGCTTGGGAAGAGACGGTGGAGCAATGCAAAGATTATTTGTTGGGTGACTATGTCTATGGGTTGAGTGCCAAAGACGCTGAGGGCCAGACCTTTGCTGCGCCACCATGGAAGTTGGTCATAGCCTATGAGAGAGCCATCAGGAAGCAAGCAGTCAAGCTCACCAATACAGAAGGCAAGCCCCTGACCGTGGCACTCAAGATGGCATGGAAAGACGCTACAGTGAAGGAGAGGAACTTCACAACCCCTTTGGCATTGTATGCAAAAAGGCCGACGCCGCCGTGGAGGGAGCAGCCTGTGCAGAAGTGGGCCGCTACGGAGAAGGGCGCCAAGGGGAAGGACAAGGGCAAAGGAAGGAAAGGCAGGGGCAAGGGGGGCAATCCGCACTGTGCAACACATACTCCTGACGGAGAGCTGATCTGTTTTCGTTACAATACACCTGGAGAAAAATGCAAGATGGCCAAGTGCAAATATCGTCATGTGTGCGGGATTTGCTACAGTGACAAACACCCCCTTTACGAATGCAATCCGAAGAACCGGAAGGAAGCAGGGGCTCCCGACACGGACGGGACAAAGTGAGGACACTTGAAAGTCCTCTACATCTTTTCCGGGAGGAAGCGCCGCAACTCAGTGGCTTGGTACCTCCGGGAGCTTGCACTACGAAAGGGTGTTCAGGTGGAGATCACCGAATTGGACATCCAGTCTGACAGACGATCGGACTTCACAATCCCCGCTGTACAGAAGAAGTGGCTTCAGTTGATTGCTCAAGGCATCTACTACGCTGTTATCGTGACTCCACCCTGTTCGACCTTTTCGAGAGCAGTGTGGGCGAATGATTTGGGGCCTTTCCCACTGAGGAGTTCCACCTACCCGAGAGGGTTTCCATGGAATAGGGCTGATCGGTTTCACAAAGCAGAATTTGGGACGATTCTGGCAGACTTCTCTTTTGAGGCACTGAAGCGTCAATTTGCATGCGGGCGGCGCATAGGGCTGATGGAGCAGCCTGAGGACTTGGGCAGGACCAACTATGACAGAATTCCAGGCCATCAACCGGCCTCGATGTGGCAGTTTTGGCAGTTTCGGCAGCTTCTTGAGCTTCCAGACATTCAAACTGTTGTATTCGCCCAGTCTGACTTCGGTACAGAGTCGCCCAAGCCTACGAGGTTTCTGTTGCGAATTTTTGCACCTTTACATGCAGCTATGCGTACAGGCCTGCCACAGTTTGATGAGCATGGATGGTATCTTGGGCCTCTCCCTCGGCAATCAGGGGGCGCCCCCCTGATCGGCAAGTCGAAGGGAGTTTTCCGTACGGCACAGTCGGCAGCATGGCCTCCACAGTTGTGCAAGTGGACTGCTGAGGCTATTCTCACCTCCTTTCTGCAAGAGTGGGAAGGGGGGGGTGAGATCAATTCCACTCCAACTTCGAGGAAGAGACGACGTGAGGAGGATCCAGCTGGGGTTGAGGTACTTGAGACACTTTCGGCTTCGAAGAGAAGGCGCTTGGAGGAGGACCGACCCGTGCCCGGAGGGCATCCGAAGGTGGTGGATCCGATGAACCCGCCAGTCCCTGGGGGGCGGGGACCCCCGAGGGCATGTCGTTGGAAGGGGCTGGAGGCATCATTCCACGATGGAGGTGGGTTATCTTCGCCAGGGAGGTGGCCACCAGAGAGGAGGATGAAGCTGGAGGGCAGAGAATGGGTGATGGTGAGACACCACATTTTGTTAGCGGCTGTGAAGCGCTTGGGGAGTGTGGCGGAGGTCGAGAAGGAGGCCTCTAGGATGGCAAGAGGAGGAGACTCATTCCAGCTCGTCAGAGAAGAGGCCTTTCTGCAAGAGATCAGGGACATCCTCGCGGAGAAGTTGGACATTCCGAGGCAGGAGCGCCCGGAGGAAGGGCAGCCATTCTTCCTTGACACCATGAAGGGGGTACTTCAAAGAGCTGGGGACCCGGACTGGGAGTTCCTAGAGCAGGCGAAGACAGGCCTGCCCCTTGGTATACTCCATGAGATGCCAAGGACTCCTGCAGTCTTTGAAGAGCAGGTGAAGTGGAGCCTGGAGGGTGATGGCTGGGGCAGTGCAGTATGGCAGAAGGACAACTATGCTTCGGCTGCCGAGCACGAAAAGTACTTGGTTGAGCATCTGGAGCAAGAGGTGGCTGAGGGGCTCATGGTGAAGATGAGCGAGGAGGACTTTGTCCGTACTTATGGCAAGAATCGTGCTGTTGCAGCGTTGGCAGTTTTGGTGGAGGACGAACTGACAGGCAAGAAGCGTGTTATTCATGATGGCACGCATGGTGTCATGGTGAATCACCGAATCAAGTGCAGAGACAAGGTTCGGATGCCAGGACCCCGAGAGAAGCGCACCTTGCTGGAGGAGTATGGGGCTGACCGTGCGGCGGTCTTGTCACTGGTTGGCGATTTTGCAAAAGCACATCGGCGTTTCAAGTACCTGAAGGAGGAGCATGGGTTTTTAGCATGCAAGGCAGCCACCCGGTCGAGCACTGTCTATGTCAACCAGGTGGGCACCTTCGGTATCGCCTCAACACCGTACTGGTGGGCGAGATTGAGTGCAGCCCTGATGAGGCTAGTGTACTGAGTTTTGGGAGGTGATTTTCCCAATGACATGTTGCTGTACGCTGATGACCTGGAGGTGCTTGCTATAGGTCGTCAAGGGAGGATTGGTGGAGTGTTGGCCTATGCAGTTATGGCCGCTCTTGGTGCACCCTTCAAGTGGGCCAAACAACGAGGTGGCCTGGTGACAGAGTGGATCGGCTTGACCACGGACTACCAGTCCTTCTCCATGGGCCTCTCGGTGAAGAGGACGGGCTGGGTCCTTGAGTGGATAGCTTCTTTGAGGAGGAGGAAAGAGGTCACTTATCGCGAGTTTGCTGCAGGTCTTGGAAGGCTGGGCTTCTCTGCACTGGCCCTCCCCTGGGAGAGGCCTCTACTGGGTCCTTTGTATGCGTGGGCCTCGGCAATTCAAATGAATCGGGGTGCGATGACCATTCCTTGGGCTATCCAATTCATCTTGGACTGGATTGCCAAGAGGCTCAGGGCCGGAGGCCACATGGAGATTGTCAAGCAGCCTTCAAGACAAGGGGGGAGGTCCCTGAAGATTTGGACAGACGCCAAGGCGACAGAACAGGCGGCTTGGATAGGGGGATGGCTTGAAGAGTGTGAGGACAGCAAGCGATGTCGCTGGTTTTCACTGCAGGTCACAGAGGTTAGCGCCCCCTGGCTTTACTATCGGGGAAAGAACCCGAAGCGAGTTATTGCTGCACTGGAATTGCTGGCGACTCTGGTCGCTTTGAAACTATGGCTGAAGAGTGCAGGAGATTCAGCTGAGGTGTGTGCAGAGGCCTTCACGGATAACCGGGGCAACGCCTTCATCCTGAAGAAAGGGCTCTCCACAAAATACCCTGTCACATTGCTTGTGATTGAGGTGGCGGAGACACTTCGAAGATGTGATGCCTTCGCAACACTCACTTGGGTCAGGAGAGACGGGAACGAGCTGGCTGACGCTCTGACCAATGAGGACTTCAGCGCCTTTGATCACCAGAGGAGAGAGGCAGTTGAAGAAGGAGGACTCCAATGGCACGTGATGGACGAGCTATTGAGGGGCAGTGAGGTGCTTTTCAATGAGATCAAGGAGCACAAAAAGAAGAAACAGGATGACGGGCCAAAGATGAGCCTAGCAAGGAAGAAACCGAAGAAATACTTCAGTCGTTGGAAATCCTGACTGAATGTGGGAGGGTCTGCCCTAAGACGCTCTTAGGGCAGCCGGCAGGAGACAT
>CAXAMN010017147.1:62142-87142 GCA_963970005.1 Durusdinium trenchii
GCTTGTTGTCGGTCGGGGTTGTTGCCTTACAAGCTTTCATACAGAATCTGTATGTATATTATATTTGTATTTATAAGTGTAAAAAACAATATATTATATATACATATTTGTTTGATTTTGAGTTTTCCTCCGCGCACCCTGGGGACATTTAGCACCTTTTGTGCCAGAGGGTTTTGTGCATGCACAAAGGGAAATCCGTATTTGCAGTATTTTCTTGAAAGATTTGCCGGACGCACAACGAGCTACTGCACTGGCGAGCACAAGACCTCAACTAACTGATGCCTTGCGGCATGAAATACTGGGAGAGCTTGGGCAATATATACTAACATCACCTGGCCCTCGATGTGACTACACAGATGGAAGGACATGCACACATCCTTTTAAGGATGTCGTGGAAGGGCCAGCTCAAGGTAGAACGGCAAAGAGCCAAGAAGGCCGGCCTGAGCAGAACCTCAATCGCCCAAGAAATGATTTAACCGCATCAGCTTGACGTGGTGACACATGGTAAGTTACTCGGGCATGCTTGTCGAGTGATGCTTGAAGACTCTCAGACAGTCACCCAGCTGAAATGTGCTCAAGATTCAGGCGAGTTCGTGATGACTGGTTGGAGAACGCCGATCTCATTGAGGATCCGGAAGAGACTCCGAGGAGGGCGACCTGATCAGAGGGCCACGCTGCGGTACAAACCACTCCTGAACATCAGACTGAAGGAGTGCCAGAGACGGGAGGCCATGGAGAAGGTGGGAGGAATACGATCACAAGATGTGGATGCCAACGACATGCGTAGAAACAGAGCATGCAGGGTGTTCGCGATAGGGTCCGATTTGGGAAGAATGCATCGGATGGCCCTTTCCCTCAAGCCTTCTTTGCCTCAATAAACCTTATTGGGCGGCAACTGATGGACCATGAAGCAAGAAGAACGCCAGCTCTGCAGCTAGATCGATGAGGCGAACCTGAACAACAAGCGGAACCCAAGCGGAAGGCCAAAGGGAAGGGAAGAAGGGAAAGGACAAGCGGAAATGGAGGGAATGAGAGAGGCAAGTTTCATTGACAACCTTCAGAACAGTTGTGGAATGGCTCTTTATGGAGCGTTCTGGGCTAGCATATCCCACGGTCAGAAAAAGGCAAACTTGCTGAGCACATCTGACTGGTTCATCAAACCTACACCTTGAGGGTCGCAATCGTCACCCATCTAAAAAACCAGGCTTAACTAGCGTCCTTGCTCCGTGCGTAGCGATGCCAGGAGCCCCTAGTAGCTTGTTGCCCCTAGTAGTAAGGCCAGGAGCCCCTAGTAGCGTCCTTGCTCCTACTCAAACCCTGGTAATTCTACAAAAGTCAGAATATATCACCCACTTGCGGTCGAGTCGGCATGTCCACTGCAAAGCAGCGGGGTTTATGAAAAAGAGGTTTCTCAAATCAAGTGCGCGATGTTATATAATTTGAATTAATTTGACAAGTTTGTGTGAACCGGATCTTAAGTGCGATCGCGCACACACGACTCATGCAGAAAGGGATCTTCAGTGCGATCGCGCGCACACGCACACACACACACATTCATATACACTGCCATGTGAGATTGGCTTATCGCGTTCTGCGACATTTCTGAAACACTTGTTCCATTGTGAGACAGTTGTGAGGTAACGGCTGTGCTTGACAAGGGTGTGCCGGTCACGGAGTGCGCTACGGTAACGGAGGTTCTAGGATCGATCGAGAAACCGCGAAAA
Organism: Durusdinium trenchii; assembly: GCA_963970005.1. Lineage (NCBI taxonomy): Eukaryota > Dinophyceae > Suessiales > Symbiodiniaceae > Durusdinium > Durusdinium trenchii. The sequence continues at coordinate 63,867 of CAXAMN010017147.1, forward strand.
GGAGAAACCGAGAGAAGCACAAGACTCAGTTCCCATGGCAGACTCAGACGACTTCAGGTAAGGTCATGCGGAAACTCATTTTTCCACCACTGAGAGTTGGTTGATGGGGCCAACAATGGGGAGAAACAGTTTCCTGCAAGGAGGGAGGGGATATGATCTAGCGAAAGATTGGTTCGGCTCGTTTGACTTGGGTGTTTTAACATGTTAAAAAGAACACATCTTTAAGTCTCATCTCAGGTGCTTGCAAGGCCACTTGTGCAATCTTGCCGCTTCCCGCTGGGCACTCGAATGATCTGACATGAATTTGCATCACATATCTCATATCACATATAATTTGCTCAGAGTTTTTGGTACCAAGTACTTGTTTGGGATATCTTGGGAGGAGAAACCAAAAACACTTCATTGATCTTCATATATCTTCATTGTGTTTGCAACTCAGCTGCTGTTCGAGGACCTCAGTGCACTGCAGAGAACTCCTTGGATCCTGGAGCACATGGCTAAGCTTGCGATACATGCGAAGATCCGAACCTACCACCCTTTCAAACATTAAACAACAATGAAACCAATGCAATTTCTCTAGGCAAATCCACTGATTCCTTTGCACATTTGGACTGGGTCGAAAGGATCTGTTTTTGTGTGAAACACATATGGCGGGACGCCCAGATGCCCAGATGCCGGATCCAGGAGGTCTGAAACGACTAGAGATTGGTTTCTTTTGACGATGCTCAGGAGGCAGCCAATTCTCCGCGGCTTTGCAGGTCCTCACACCTGGACGTGAGTACGGGTCACCTGGATGGTGGGTGGATGGAGATGGCTACATCACTTGTGATGAACAGAGTGGATATGTCATTCTTTTTCCTTGTCCTTGATCTCATGAGTTCTGGTGTCAATCTTGGATTCCAGGTTTCGACACAGTCAAGGTTGCCAGAAGGGGTTTTTCCCGTTCTTAGGCACTTTCTTACGATCCGTTTTGCAACTGTTCTCGCAGGAAGCATGGAGTGTGCAGCAGTTCCCCTGGATGACAGCAGTGGCGCGGTTTGGGGATCGGGCAAGGGGACAGGAGATAGTGAGTGTCAATCTGTTCTTGGAAGTATGTTAGTGGTCCCCCAACCAGAAACGGATTGCCCGATACTATAGCATGTATATATAAAATATACAGACGTTATATAAATATACTCACTTACCACATACATGAAGCAAGGGACAGGAACTTACAAAGCTTCTGGAGTCGGTTGGCCCCCTGACGTATTTGTTCGGAATGGACAAGAACGCGAGCGACCACAACCGTCTTGAATAGATGCCTCAAGCAAACATTTGTTGGAACCAATATGCATATCACGCGCATATATATATATATATATTATATAATAAACCGGTTTTGATAGACCTTTGCAGGAGCTGGCACTCATTTCAATGACCGAGATAGTGTCGAAGTTAGCGACAGTTAGCGCCGGATGATTCCTACAATTCCATGTGCTTTCAATTTGACCGCTTCAATACTTTTGCATTGTAACATTTGTGAATGGACCTAGCGCCAGGTGGTGAGTGCAAGGCTTCATCCGACTGTGCAATCACCTCAAAGGACCTTGGAGTGGAGACAGAGTTTTAGGTTGGGTCAGTTGGATAAGTTTTAGGATGATGCCCTAGGTGCACTTAGTATACTTAGGGTCTTGGGCTATGATTTGTCCAATCTGTGCAATGTCAGTCACGCTTTCGAGCATGTCAAGCGTGACTGTGACCCTGTCCACCGGGCTAAGGTCCGAGCCGACGGAACAGTGGGTGAGTGTGTTTGCAAGCGTTTGGGCAAGCCCAGAAAGAACAGACTGACGTTTGTCACCCGACAGATCATAGTTGGAAGAGGTTGGAAGCAAGAGAATCCGAAGTTCACCCTCCGATAGGTCTATCAAGGGTAATGCGAAAAGACATTTAAAAACACACTTGAGAAGCCTTTGGATAGGCATTAGTTGTCAGGTGCAGTCCAAAGTTGTCCCGAAACTCGACCACATGGCCTGGGTGGCATGGCCTCGTGGCCATAGATCCCCACGGATCTAAGGTTGGTGGAATCGCGGTCTTCCTGGCTACTGCGAGTTGTTCGGGGTCCTGAATGTTCTCTTCACCCTTTGTGTTGTCGGGGTTGAGCGGAGGGTGAGCGGTGTATGACCAACAGACTCATGGGGCCCAACGATGGACAACGCGAAACGCGAAGAAGCGAGGCTGGTGCCTGACCTGCAGCGTCCTGCGCTGATGGACTTCCGGAAACGGGCCCTGGCAGGTGGGGCGCGCCTATTTGTATTTTGCTCAGACGATGGTACGAGGCAGTTGCTTTCATACGCCAGAAAGCTCAATGGGGCCATAGGCAATGGCCGTATCAAGCTGCATCAAGTTGCTTGGACCATACGCCATGGGGGGTGCCAAGAGAAGGACGAGATCAGTGTGTTTGGGGGGCCGTTGGTTGGACCCATTTTCAGTTCAAGAATTGCGCGTCCGAAAGTTTGAAGCCATACCAATCGCAACAAGTGTTTGAAACTCGGCTTTCTTCAGCACACAGCAGAAGACTGTGTCAGCTGGTCCAAATCCCATCACATCTCAATAGTTTTGGCATGTTTTTTGTCTCCCACACATGATCCCGGGCAACTTCCCACCTTTCGACATCAGGCTGTCATCACAACTGGCCCGAGGCGCCTGCCCAGGGTGGCCAGTCCGTGAAGTGGTTTGACCTGCTGAATACACAGACGATTGTGGCTCACGTGGTTCACACTTTTCGTCACAATTCTGCTACCGCAAAGGCCGTGTGATTGGACACACCTTTTTGTATTGGATCTACGTCGGGCTCCGGCATGCTTCCGACGATTTTTTTTGGCCGACTGTCCCATTGGATACCATGCAACATGGAATGTCAATGTTGGATATCAACCTCTTTGTATCTTTTCATCAAGATGTCCTTGTTTGGCGGATTGGTTTGTTTGGTGACCGCAGGATCGTTGTGCCGCTGAGTTGGACAAGCTGGAACTGCTTGAGCTGGTGGGGCGTTTAGGGTTGGCGAGCTGGTGGCTCCCAGGTTGCCGAGATGCAGTCTTGGCATCGAATCCAGATACTGTATCACTGGTTTATGCTTATTCTGCACGTTCAGCTCTAGGGGCAATATTGGATATATATATATATAATTACTTGTACTTGGATTTATCTGTCTTTCTCAGATTTTTGGGATACGTTCCCTCTCTTTTGGAAGATACCTGATCCCTCAGAACTCCTTTCAGGTAAAGCGCGAGCGGCAAGCAACGGCCGATCCTACTAGGGAGGCACGGCTCGAATTGGATCCCAACAGGGAACTTATGGGAACTTAGTTGTAAATAGCTTGAAGCTCCAAGGTCCTAAGGTTGGAGGCCATCGCTATTAGGTTGGAGGCCATTGCTAGTGGAGGCCAGTACAACTAGTAGCAAGAAGCTACTAGTAACAAGATGGGCTTCCATGGCTTCCACCCTGTCCGGATCTTTCCCACCACGGAGGCTGCAAGCCACCTTCCCTGAGGGACATGTGCTAGACACCTGGCCATGCTTTTTCGTCTTGATCAGGTGCCAGAGTGCGCTCATGGGATCATGTTCCTTGGCTTTCAAACGGACAACTAGGATCAACTAGGAATGTTCAATCTATATATCTATCTATATTATGTATGTATATATTTTTGACAACTAGAGGATTGGTGTGAAGCATTGTGATGTGATGCTTTTGATTCATGTCTCGCATTCCGGGCTTCTGGAGGACCACAGCAAGACTCACTGCACAAGCAGGGTCAGATCGCTACTCATCGATCACGACTAAATGATTCAATGATCCTTCAAGCAAGTGGGTCTTGTCTCAGGACCCCCAACTATTGGTTTCCACCCCAATCTGTGGGTTCCTCCTTTTGATTACCTCGCCTGGAAGTACTTCCTTTCTTCCCAGACAGCTGCCGGCCGTGTCTGGCACCGAGCCACCTCCCCTCGCTGCTTGGACAGCAGAGTCAGACGCAGTTGAGCTGGGGCTTCCAATTGATGGCCACGTTCAGTGGAGATAGGGGAGATCAATGGTGGAAAGGTGGGGTCCCCTTCCCTTCATGGGCTTGATGAACTGTTTTGAAAGGTGCTACTGGTAGGGCCGTCATGCGATGGAAGACATCTTGAACACCGCCTTTCTTCTTCTAGAGATGCTGAGATTTGAAGGATCGTCGCAGAATTGAAGAGTTCATTTTGTGTAGTGGAAATACAGTAGACACATGTTCCTGATGAGCCTCTACATGTAGGAATATCGTTCTCACTGTTCCCACATCAAGCCCTCTTGACTCTGGTCAGGCCTTGCTGTTGCTCTTCGCCTGGTTTGTCTTGTGACCGCTTGTCGATACAGTGGTGACACCTGGCCCAGTGAGCCTTTTGAACATTGATTGCATAGTTTGGAAAGTTTGATGTGTTTTGCATCAACTGATGTGAATACAACACGTGTTCACCTCCGATAGCTTCGGGTTTTCTGGAGCTTTGGATTGATTCTCGGATGGATCATTGTCCAATGTACATAGTAAGATGAGATTTCTTTAGATGCCCACTGCATCTCCCATTTCGAGCGCCGCGGTGCCGTGCCCTTCAGTCTGCTTCAGCGTCGCACTCCGTCGCTCGGTGACCCGGTGACGCTGGGTGACTCGGGACAGCGACGAAAACGGACGAAGCCATGGAGGGCAATGGAGGGTGTTGACTCACATCTGTTGACTCCGTGGACTCACGTTTCTACCTAAGTAGAGTAGCTTCCCAGGTGTGACAGGAACCAGCTTCATCCATCTTCCTATGACTAGAGTCCAAAACTCTTGATTTGCAGTAGCTTCTTGTTCCTAGTAGCGATGCCAGGAGCCCCTAGTAGCGTCCTTGCTCCTAGTAGCGATGCCCTTTGCTCCTAGTAGCGGGAGATGTTGAATCGCATGGACTAGAGTCCACATGGCTGGATGGTTGGTGCCGTTTACACTTGGTGGGTAATGTAGGTGATGGTCGGTGTGCCATGTCTGGACGTTTAAGGACTAGTCTCATCTCATCATCTCATTCGAAGCGCTTTCGCCCTCAAGTCTGGAGGTTGGACACATCTCACTGTGCTCGACATGTTGCATCATTTGTGCTACTGTGAGACAAGTGATCGATATATTTAGATATTATTAGATATTTATCACCAAGAATGAGTCAAGACGTGCGACAAATATCGACAAATGCAATTCATGAAGAAGCAGAGGCAATTCCATATGCATGCAGAACATGACAGAGCGCCAAAACACAATCTTTCTCCACTGTCGCCAAAGATGTACGATCCGCTTTGGCCCCAGCACCATGGGAAGCGGGTTTGGGCTGCTGCTGCAAATGGTCATGAGTATGTGAAGCTCTTCAACGAGGCAGCTGGGACGCCATCACAGGCAGTCGGGCATCGACGGGAACTTGGAGAAGTACGACCTGAACACTTGGAGGGTGCAGCCGGGCGGCGACGATCGAGCGTCAATGAGCCAAGTGGGCGTCGATGCTTGGCAGATTTGCAGGGCTATGCCAAAGAAGGTGCCGCCGGCAGCAATGCTCGGCCGGCTTTCTGGCGATACCATGAGAAAACCAATGACACACCCAGGTGTGCATCGGAAGCTCCTCCAAAGCTGGGCTTCATGGAGCTGATCAACCAGTATGAAGTGATGCAGCAGCAGCAAAAGCAGCAGCAGCAGCAGCGGTTAGACCAACAGCTTCTTCGGCAACAAAAGCTCTATGAGGGTGCCTTTGGTGCTGCTTCAGATCGACACGGGGCTGCCATGCGAGTTGCTGTGGGTGGGCCTAGCCACTTAGACTCGCATTTGCAGCTGTCAACTGTGAACCCTGACCAAGAGGCCGTCGGCGAGCGCCTCTACGAAGGTGCAGCAGGTTGCAGAAGTGCTTGGCGCTCACCCCGACAGGAAGGCCTGCGTCCAGCACCAGGTGCTGCTGTTTCACAGGTGAGTCCTTTGGAGTTGCGTGTGGCGCGTTTGAAAGACTTTGACGGAGCTGCTGGCTGCTTGAGTGGTGCCTTATCGGGCTGTGCTCCGAAGGAGCTTCAGCCTGTCGGGGATGGCCGCGCCTTGTGGCCGCGTCGCGGCAGCTATTTGGCGCGGAGCCCGCGGGATCGGGAGATCATTGACTCGATGATTGCAGGCTTGGAGGTCACCATCAAGTGATGACGTTCGCTTGGGGTGTCAGCGAGTCGCTGCTTTCGTAGGAGTGACGTCGCTCCTACGCTGTGAATCTGACTTTAAGTTGCCTGTATTGCTAAAGGCAAGCATGGCTTCTCCTCCAGAGACCTAAGGTGTAGCGCATTGAGGCCAAAGATCAAGCTGAAGGCTTCTGACCTTTGTGTCATTGGGATCTTGACCCGAGGTCCCGTGTTTTTGCCAGGCGATGGGGTACAAAGCCTCTTACTTTTGTAATCAGTTGTATCATAATTATGACCTGGAGCAAGCAATGCAGAGGACAAAATGCACAGGGCATTGAGTTTAGTGTTGGAAAGCAAAGGAAAGAATGGAACCAAATCCATACCCACACCTAGAAAACTAGATTTGTTTTTAGACCTTGTTTTGTGTATCCAGGTGCACTGACAGACGGCCAATGGTTTGCTCGGAACTCTTCCTGGCTCAGCTTCACGTGCTGTTGGTGTCGGGCCACACGTGTCGCGCCAGCCGAGGCGCGGGCGAGGTGCCCGGTGTACCGATTCATGGCACCGCCCGACGCACCAATATCTCGATGAAGCCCCGCGGGCGCACTTGGGAAGTGAGTCCCAAACAACTGGATTCTTATTCCCCAAACAGCTTTGCTGAAAGAGGTCCTCAAGTCTTGGATAGAAACGATCCTGGGCCCAGATGATTTCTGGCCTCTGTCTCCCTTTGTTTTCCTTTGTCTTCCAAAGGGCAACAACTTTCAAGATTCACCGGCAAAAAGAAACATCAAAGCTGCCGCTGCTGCTTGAGGTCAATGCTGGTGTAATTTGTTTTGAACACTCCGTGTGTGTGTGTGTAGGAATGGGTCCGGGTGCGTGCGCAATCCAGTCAACCCACGATGTACGTGCTAACCTGCTAACCTTTGGGTCAGGTAAACTCAGAATATCAATGACTTTTCCTCTGCAAGCCCGTAATTTCCTCAGACGTGACGTGATTTGTGACAAGTAAATTTGATCACTGTTTTAAAGTTGTTCCAACTCAAGAAATGACTGACCTTCCTTGCTTGTTCCTTGCTCCAGCCTGAGCTCGGTCACAGCGTGTTTGCTTCGACAAGGAGAAGAGAGGTGCTTTGACCTTGCCTGCAGGATTGGACTTGTGTGCAGGAAGCGAAAGCCAACCTTTGACAAGGCAGCGTGATAGTGTAATAGATTGTAATAGTGTAGCTGTTGCCAACAGCTTTTCCTGTCTTCCAAGTTCCCTTGGTGTTTCCCAGCCAATCCTGTGTCACCCAAACCATCCCAAACCTAAAGCGTACTGCGTCAAAACGAGTCTGGGCTCATCGTGTGAGCGGCTTCATGCCGGCCTGCCTTTGCACCTCGTCCCCACCTCCATCCCGCCCAACCTTGAAACATCGAGAACCGACCCTCGAGTGTGAACCGACCCTACGCGCCCGAAGGGCGACACCCCAAACAGGAAGAACACGAAGAGCGGCCGGGTCAAGCCTGTCAGCAAGGAATCCAGGTCGAATCTACGCCTTTTGAAGAGAGATCACATGTGACATGGGACCAAAGGTGTCCCGTTCTCAAGGCTGTGCTGAAGGTAGAAACCTTCGCAACTCTTTGGGTTGCAGTCCAGCAACCGCCCACCCGAGTGAGCCTGGAAGCATCTGACACTGACGGTGTGAGGTCTCGGAAAAGCAACTAGCGGCCTATATACATCCTGAAAGGATCATGATATTTACAGTAGGTGGTCAGCATGGCACGCTAAACCATCCTATTCGAATAATTAGGTGGTTCATTGCGGCATGCGCAAACAGGCATGCTTGGACTCTTGCACGGACGGAGTGCTGGCCCTCGCGACATGCATGTTGGGTGGCCCTATCACCCCTCAGCTTTTTGGAGCCTATTAAATGCCGAGCACCAACTTTTGTGGTATTTGATAAATAAAGGTTTCTATGTCTTGGAGTTTTTGATGTGTTTGCGTATGGTGTTCAATTTCATACAAAGCAGATCAAAGCAGAAAGCAGACCTTTACAAGTGTGTATACAGCGTTGTCGGTGATGTTGTGGACAGATGCTGACAGATGGCAGAGTCCACAGCACATTTCGATGCAGGCAAAGCGGTGAAGATCCCATGGATCCCGAGGTGCATGTCATGTGCGCTCTTTGCACATTGACAAGTTGGTCCGTTTGCTACAGTGCACAACACACCCACTAGGAATTTACATGGGTGGGATGTCATGATGTTTCAGACACGATCACGTTCAATCAGGACTTAAAAGTAGAAACAACATGAAACAGCAAGTTAAACCAGTCTTTGAAATTGTTTCATGTTTCCTGTTCTTCTTTCTCGTTCAGTCAACATCTTGGGTTTGATGGTCTCCAAGTTCAGGATGCTGCAGAAGATGAGTCCTCTGCAGTAGCTTGATTGCACGTGAGGTCTTACCCAATAGCTAGTTATGCCGAGTACAGAGGGTCTCAGCCAAGTGAGGTTCTGCAGCAAGGTAGTTCCAGTTGAGTCCGATTTGGTTAGGGTGTGCCTGGAAACAACAAAATAAGCAGGGGTGGGACTGGACTTTGTTTTTTCCTGTAGGAATTGACATCAGTTCTGAGTTCTCTAAAAAGGTCAAGTATTTACAGTATATAATTACATTCTTTTGACACAGGCAAACAAGTTTAGTGAGCCTTGAAAGATGTTTGAATGCACCCAATTCAAACAAAGATACACCTGTGGCATGTAAGGACACACCATCCACAAATGCCCTAAGGCCTGGCTTGAGGATTTAACCGCGAGAGCAGGGAGCAGCGGCGATTTGCGGGCAGCCTTTGCACTGAAGCCTTGCTCCACCAAGGACGTATGGAGTGGGGCTCCGAGCAGATCGGATTTTAAAGAGGCTGAACGGCTGAACATAGCCGAACGAAGAAATAGATTGCTCCGATATGCTGCGATTAAGGAAAAATACAGTTAAGTTAGAAAGTTAAACGATAGAGGTTCACCACTTTAGCATGCAACACTTTGCTTGAAAAGGACTTGCACAATCAGTGTCCCCATGTGTACCCCGATTTTGAGAGCCTGTGCTATTAAACAATTTGGCCACACTGCACAAGAAAGACACAGACTTGAACACTAAGAAACAAGTCTGCCTCAGTTTTCCAGAACGTCGAGTCAGCGCATGCTACAAGCCGTATGCTACAAGCAGGAGTAGTTTTTATCAATGCAAATGTTGACGCAGGAGATTCGACAGCTGGGTGACCAGGCCTTTCTAGGTGGCAAAAGGACTCCTGGCGCCTTGCCCATCTATGACTTAGATGGAAAGGTGAGCCTCAAGTGTCGTGGCTGAAAAAGATTAGGCATACGTATATACATGTTATATTTCCACACATTCCACAAGGGTTTTGCATTTCCCCTCGCCTGAGCCCATCAGGTTCCTTTTGGCCGCCTACAAAGCCAGTGAGAAGAGCCGAGATCGACTCAGAGGTGAAGATTCAGAGGTGGGTCGATTGTGGGATGACGAGGTCCCATGCAGCTCAGGTGGATAAACGCTTGGGATTTGACCCATTGTGAAGGCAAGCGTAAGGGTACTTTCAAGATCTTTGAACATGTTGCGAGTCTTTTTACATGTAAGCCACGCGTTCTTGACAGATCGTTTAAGAATGATGCTACTTGTCATGTCTTGTCCTGTCGTTATGAACTCCGGATCTTTTTCCTGTTTGACCTGACCGGCAGGTGGATTTCCATCGCCCATTCCTTTGGTGGCTCTTGAAGAAGGCTGGCCCGGTGCTTCCGCTCCAACCTTTGCTGATGTGGTCGTTTGGCAAATCCGACCATAGCCTGGTGTAACAGGGGTGACTATAATATAGTTGATCATTATCCTGCTAGAAGGCCACAGTTGATGCATCAGTGACATGCATCATCCTACCCAGCAAGCTGTGGAGGCCCGGGAGCTGCAGCTCCTCAGCAGCCGCGAGGTGAAACGTGGTAGCTTGGCACCCGGGCGTGTGGATGCAGCACAGAAGAGCGGGCAGTGGTCACTGAGCTTGGAGCAGAACCAAGCGGAGGTGGGAGGGTTTGGAGCACGCAGAAGCGGCAAAACTCATCATCAAAAGGTGAGACCAACGCCGGTTGCAGTTGGTTTTTCTCAGGACAGGTCAAACAACTGTACAAGCAAAGGTCTTGAGACCAGCCTGGCAGTAAAACATGCTTGTTTGCCAAGAGTGAATGCCTAGGCCCAGGCGATGCAAACACGAGTGAGCGCGTCCTTGTTTTGGTCACCTCTTGCATGTATCCACCTTAGCCTGGACGAAGGCCAAGACCACGACGTTTTGCTGCCACCTAATTGCTAGACCCAAAATCAACCACCCTAAAGAACCGTCACCTTTCAACTTTCTTGCTTCTTTTAGCACTCCTCAATAAGTCCGCCCGACTCGGTGTCTCCCCGTTCGCGAGGCCTCCGACGAGGAGGGCCGCCAGAAGAAGGCCCTGGCCCGCGCCCGCGTGCAGGACGCCAACAGCATGCAGATGGATGTCCGTTTCCGGGAACTCAAGCCGTCCGAAGGCCGACAACGGGGAGCCATGCGCACCAGGGAAGATGGGAGGAGTGGACAGGGACTGGAAACAAGAGGATGGAAGGAGAGGTTGAGGTGGATTGCCACAACGGTGGACGCAAGATGACACAAGTAGATGCAATATGATTCATGCAATTAGATTGTAGCAGTAGATAGACTATAGACATCTATAGACTATAGAGGCGTTGATGCATGGTTGTTCCTCAATGTTCAAGTCGATTGCGAGTTGCATGATTGATTGCCCGATGTTGACTGCAATCCTTTTTTTTGCCTACGGCCGTGTAGTAATCTCAACAATGAAGGACACTTTGAAGACGAAATGAGGCGGAAAAATTGCACTTATCGTTTTAGATCATTTTAGTATAATAAGGAACGTTCCCAGGGCTCAGAAGTTGCTTGGCCATTTCGGTGTTCAACTTGGATATGGTACCTTGTCGCACTAGCAAAACGCAGCATTGCTCCAGGTTTGCGCTAGTAACTAGGCAAATTGACTTTTTTTGACTTTAAAAACATAGAAAACAGGCTCTTTCCAATGACAGTTGTTTATAACGCTAGTTAGCGCTGGGTTCTATTACTGTACTTAGGCTTTTGGCTGTTGATCAAAGCTGGTCGGTGGCCAGAGGCACTGCCAAGCGGAAAAGGACCGCTGGCGGATCCTCCGACCATGAGGCAGGAAATGGCTCATACAGTACAGCTTGATGCGATTGATGCGATTGATTGATATTGATTGCCCAAATTCACCATCAGAGGTTCAGCGCTGTAGGATGCTGTAGACTGTGGGTGTGTCACGCCTTGTCCGCTGAAACCGAGTGAAGATTTGATCGCATCAGCCTCATGTTGTCTGACATGGGACGACCCAACACCAGGACGTTTCAGACATGATCACTTTCAAGCAGGCAGCAAAAGTAGAAACAACAAGTTAAATCAGTATTTGTTTCATGTTGTTTTTTTCTTTTTTTGCTTTTTTTCAGTCAAAGTCTTTGGGTTTCATGGTCTCCAAGTTCAGGATCTTGCAGACGATGAGTCCTCTGCAGTAGCTTACTTGCACGTGAGGTCTTTCCCCAATAGAGAGTTATGCTGAGTACAGAGGGTCTCACGCCAGTTACTGTAATTATTAATAAGTTATATACATTCTTTTGAAACAGGCAAAATAGTTTAGTGAGCCTCACACACATTTTGAAGACACCCAATTCAAACGAAGATACACCCGTGGCATGTAAGGACACACCCTAATGCCCTAAGGCCTGGCTTGAGGATTTAACCGCGAGAGCAGGGAGCAGCGGCGATTTGCGGGCAGCCTTTGCACTGAAGCCTTGCTCCACCAAGGACGTATGGAGTGGGGCTCCGAGCAGATCGGATTTTAAAGAGGCTGAATGGCTGAACATAGCCGAACCAAGAAATAGTTTGGTCCGATATGCTGCGATTAAGGTTAACAGTTAAGTTAAAAGGTGAAATGATAGAGGTTCCCTTTAGCATGCAACACTTTGCTTGAAAAGGACTTGCACAATCAGTGTCCCATGTGTACCCCGATTTTGAGAGCCTGTGCTATTGAACAAATTGGCCACACTGCACAAGAAAGAAAACAACTTGAACACTAAGAGACAAGCCTGCCTCAGTTTTCCAGAACGTCGAGTCAGCGTATGATACAAGCAGGAGTAGCCTTTGTCAATGCAAATTTGACTCAGGAGATTCGACAGCTGGGTGACCAGGCCTTTCTAGGTGGCAAAAGGACTCCTGGCGCCTTGCCCATCTATGACTTAGATGGAAAGGTGAGCCTCAAGTGTCGTGGCTGAAAAAGATTAGGCATACGTATGTTGAAACCACGGACCGATTCGATCCGTCCGAGAGCTCCTGCTCTCCCCCTACCGGCGGCCTTTTCCGCGCCCGATCCTCGAGCAAAGGTTGCCTCCGGTCCGACCTATAATGCACACCCGTCGTGACACTGCTTTCACACTCCACCAACTGTAAAAACAAAAGCTTTCCGTCGAGCATTCGATACAGCAGGAGTACAGGTCACTTGTGAAAATTCTGTTCACTTCCTCTCTCGCTTGTCGCTGCTTCCCGGGAAACTCTCCGTAGGATCAGTGGTCTGATTCACACTTCCGGCGTAATCGATGGCACTGAGATAAGCAGCAAAGTCGCCGAAACGACCATCTCGATCTTTTCCATGGGCCTGAACCCAAATCAAATAGGACTGGTATTCAGTCTTGCTTGTAAGTTCTTGGTATGAGAGGCCCAACTTACTTACCTTCGGAAGGCGGCACACTGTGGATCCCCAGTCTTTCAGACTGGTCACGCCAGCGGGAAAACAAATCTTGGACTTGTCCATCTTCTCTGGAATCACTGGCTTCTGGTCATGGCTCATGTGTCCACCAAGACGTTCCTTCTCGAGTGGCTGATGCTCTTCTGAGTAATGAACCGGCTCCCATGCTTCATCCAACTCAATGTCTCGCTGGTCACGAAGACGCTTGGCACTGTCATTCATTGCAACATAGCCCTGTGTCACATCGCTGCGACTCTTTACACCCGATTGGTGGGCTCGGCTCATGATCGCCTTGGCATGTGCCAACTCCTCCGGAGTCACAGGAGTGGATGGGGAAGACATCGATCAAGCCACTGAACAATCAGAGACACGATTGCCTCTGAGATGCGAGAACAAGATCTTGAACAGATCAAAAAGGGCTTGCATTACCTATATCGGTTTCGGAGCGCTCACTCTGACATGCACAAAGCAAAACGACAAATTAGAAAACTCAACTGTACACAAAAAGGGCACGGCACGTGATCTGGCACTAGTTCTACTCTTTCATTGATTCCCTCCACGGCATCCTACCGACAAACACAATGACTGCAAGTGAACAACAAGTGCAAACACGTGTTCATTTCTCTTCTTCTGACGTAGAAGACTTCTGACTCTGGGCTTTGGCTCTCTTACCGGCTAGCTTCTTGCGTCTCTCACGTTCTTCTCTTTTCCGGTCCAAGACTGTCTGCTCGTCTGCCAGTTGGTATCTGGCTGCACGGAGAACTGAACGAAGGAGGTCCATCGGTTCAGCCTTGTCCTTAGTCAGTCCATCGGCTAGCATGTGTCCTGTGGGAACCCATCTAGCTTCCATTTTGGTTCGACGAATGGACTGCCTGATGATAGCTATGTCAATAGCTGTTCGTCTGTCATCTAGAACCCCTCCCGAACCTAACGAGGTCAAATGATCATATAGTGAGCGACAATCTGTCATGCCTATAGGGGGCCGCTTGAGGAGAACTTGGTCTGCTTCTTCCAACAGGAAAGGACCATCAAGACATTCGGAGGTCATGAGGGCAACCCATTCACACATTCCTGAGGCTGTCGAGAAGGCCTGTGCTTCACCTCCCATCGTTGATGACACTACGCGTGGTAGTCGATAAGACTTCCATGCGAAGCAGTGCACTGGAACATCTAAGCCTTGCTTCATTTTATTTGAGGTAAAACCAACGAGCCATCCCCCTTGAGTCTTAAGCTCAGTGGTGTTCGCGAAGGCGGCATCAGACCAAAAACAGAGAGTCAACTCTTCTGGTGCGATGAAAGGCACTCTGATTTGCAAATCTGCCTGTTGCCTTGCCCGACGCACGGCTTGGTTGGCTTGGAGAAGGTCAAAAACCGTTGGCTGAGGAAAACATTGCTGACTCTGAGATGTCTGTACAGCTATATCTGGTCTAGTTTGAGTACTCAACCAACTCAAGGCACCATTCACTGCTCTAAGCGCACTGATCTCCTGTGGATTCGCTGGTAGCCATGGACGCTGAGCTCTTTCCTTGTTGATCTTGATGGGCTGGATGTGTTCAGCATATTCTTTCTGGCCGAAACAGATTTCACCAGTCTCAAGGTCTTGCTCATAAACCGTCCCAAGGAATTCACCCTTCCCTGATCGCCACTTGCGGAAAGGAAATCTTGCTCGAAGCTTGGCTATGGCAGCTTCATACACCTCACCTTGACCTCCCGTGATTGTGTCATCAACATGAGCACCAAGGATTCCTTGCAGTTTACCATCCGGACCATGACAAATGTACAGACAGTTGTCAAACTTACTTCGAACAAACCCTGATGCAACAGCCACTCGATCAAACTCGCAGTACCATTCATGGGGAGCATCGTTAGCACCGTAAATGTTTCCAAGTACTTGAACAAGGGAACCTTCTTCAATGCCGGGGACTCCACCTGGTGGCAACTCGGCGTACACTGGATTGGCTAAGGCTTTGTCTCTTACGTTTGCTTCTAAAAAGGCGCCTTTAATATCTCCTAAGTGCATCACCCATCCATGACTTACGATCATCTGCAAGATCAGGCTTCGGCCGAACTGCGAGAGCGTCGGAGAATGACACTTCCCAGCGAGCACCTTTTGGAACAAGTCAGGATCATGATGTCCCCTCAAGCACCAACGTGCCTTGATCTTGGATTGTCCGTCCTCATGCTTCTCGATGATGACGAATCTGCTAGTCATGATTCGATCTGGTTTATACTGTCTGATCTTCTTGGCTTCAGTTGGGGACAGCACTTTAAGGGCATGCTTCTCATCTCGGAGTGTGGTCCATTCTGCGGTCTTGGCCAAATCTATCTGTTCTTGGATCATTGGAGGATTCTTCGAATGATGTAGTTCCTTCTGCATCTTTTTCTGAAGAAAGCTGGCAACCAAGACTTCTACACATGGAGCTGGGCCATTCTCCTGTATGAGTTCCGTCACAAGGCACTCATCCGAGTCTGTCTTCGAGCACTTGCTAGGAGCACTGGAGGGTCCGTCAGGAGACAGGCTACGTTTTGTTCCATGTGCCTCTTCGAGAACCTCTTGAAGATCTTCCATCCTGGTTTCCGGAGGTCTCAACAAGAACACCGGGGGTCCTTTGGTCTGTCTCAACCGAACAGGTCCGTAACCCTCATTGCTGTTTTCAGCACTGGTTCGCTCAGCTTCGGTTCCCAAGGGAGTCCACCTCGTTTGGGCATCTGTACCCATGTTTGCGAGTGTTCGAGACATTGAACTGGTTGTTCCTGTGGAAGGTTGCGCCAGTTCTCGCAGCTCTACCTGACTTCCTTTCCCCTGCAAAAGAGGGGGGGTCCGAACGTCGACGTTTGGACGGGGTCTTTTTGGATTACTACCTTCTAGGTTGTCAGACAAACTATCACCTGTTTCGGATTCTCCTATGCTCGGACTAGCTGGCTTCGGCATTGCACTCGACACGGGCTTTGTGGCCGACGGCACTGTCACGCTGGCTGGGTTCTCTCTCCGTGGACGAATCTGGAACTGTGATTCTCCCTTCCAAGTGGTTTCCCCCCAAACCCCGGTCTGCGTGTCCGGATCTGACCAAATCTTATGAACCACGACTTCACCTGTGTCCGAACGAATGGTCTTTCGCCAATTTTCCAAAGACACGCCCTTCAACAATGGGTCATTTGGATCAGGAAGGAACCACTTTTGACGTGGAGTACGATGAACTCTGCACAACAACTCACCTCGCTTGATCCACACATCTGGCTGAGCTACAGGTTCACTAGCAATCTGCATCGGAGTGGGAGTACCTGTCAAATCAATAAATTGTGATCCGATCTGTTCCTTGTCCTGGAGAATTGTGTTCAAACCCAACAACTCTCGACCGTCGGTCTGGGCAAGAAGTCTCTCTTCGGCAGTCACATGTCTCAAATGCTCTGGAGCCACTTTAAAGACGTTCTTCCTGTGATACACCAAAAAGTTTCGACCTACCTTACCCATGACAGTTGCAACCCCGAACCATCTACCTCCTACTAGTCTCATGCCACGCTCATACTTCTGGGTCCGCCAATATGCAACGAAGTCCCCTGGCAGAAAGTCTCTCTCTATCCTTGGTCTTGCATTCAAGGCTGTCCTAAGTGTCTTGTCGTCTTGAGACATGATCAGGGCCATGCGAGCCTGAGTGCGAATTGCCTGCGCTTTTGCCACTGCATCGTCGGACAGGGCGGCTGTCCCGGACACAGGGCAGGGCCATTCCTGAAGCAGGTCACCTGGCACTCTAGGGTTTCTACCGAAAACAAGTTGGCATGGCGACAGTCCATGTTGATTCAACAACTCGTTCTTTGCATTCATGGTCTGTACAATGCACTGTTCATATTCTTCTTTGTTCTTCGGTTGAACCTGATCCAACACCTTTTGAAGGATGACCTCAAACAAATGACCATGCTTCTCTACCTTCCCCAATTGGGAATGTGCTTCGGCTGCAGTCGACAGGACTCTGGTGCCATCTTGCTCTAGCATCTTGAAAATCTGTTCGGACTGATTAGTCCTAGCAGGGTCTGTGATGACTTCAACCGGAGGACCTGCCCATCGTTGCCAAGCATCAAGGTAGATACGCTTCAACACTTCACTGGTTTCCTTCTCATAAAAGGGGACTACTACCTGGAAGCTGCTGGCATGATCTACGATGTTCATGGTTTTGATCTTCTGGTTGACTTGCCAACCTGGCAAATTCTTGACATCCCAGCCAATCCGTTGATTGAATTCAGTGGCTTTCTCTGGATTGGACGGCAAGGAAGGCGTGGGTCGCTGTCTCTGCCGGCAAATGTCGCACTGACTCTCTACCTGTTCGGCTGCCTTCAAAGCTTGTTCCGAGCCACCTGCATTCTTCGGATTCTAATGAGGGTCCTAGTAGAGGGATGGCCTAGATTATTGTGAAGTCTCTTCAACAAGCTCTTTACCTTTTCAGGATCATGGGCAGCCTCTGCTACACAGACCTCATGGCACTCAGTCGCTGTTGGAAAGGATTCCTGCACATCGGCGAACGAACACAAACAATCTTGTGGTCTGATGCACGTGTACCAAGTTTGAACGAAGGCTTGTGTGTACGTGGCAGCTAATGCACTCCTAGAAACCCCTTCATTAGTCCTACCTGCTATCGACTGATGTCTTGCATGGCCGGGACATGTACGAACAAGTTCACTCATGTCAACATGTGATACGGCCAGTCCTGTCGGTTTGAGGACTGGAATCTGGCTGTCTGGGTCTGAAAGACCGTAGGCACACATGTCGGCTCGATGCCCGGACAACTAGCCTGCTTGAATGAGCTTCTTCATTGGGCCGAACTTCCACAGATCACTTGACCATGGATGTTCAACCAACACGCGTCCACCTCGTTTCAACTGGCGTTTGATCTGCTCAACACAAAAGGTGGCCTGTCGAGTGGCAATGCGTTGATTGTGCAACTGCTCTGCCACTGAAAGCTTGTGTTTGTTGAGTCTGTACCAACCACCCCAATGCTTGCACTCGGGCCAGCACACCAGCAACTCGGGAGCCTGCTCTTCCAAGATCGTGTCAACCTGCGCCTGTGTCTTAGGGTCAGTCAGGTCCCAGCCTTGCTTGATGTCAAACGCCAAGCCCTTGTCTCCTCTCTCCCTTGCCCAGGCACTGAACCTTGGCGGAGAGAATAGCTCAGCGACAGCACATTTGGTCTTCTTCTCCTTGTTCCAGGTTTCACTGTGTGCCAACAAGCACCGCTGTTCTCGGCGAGTGAGGACTCTGGTAGGTCCTTGCATGAACTGTTCTGCATCCTCCTCCGATGTGTCTTCTTCTGTCGTTGGATTCTGTCCTCCTTCCACGACAAGAGCCTCCTCGTCCACTCCCTCGGAGTCCAGCACGTTCAAAATGAACTGGCCAGCTGTGTTCATCTGAAGTGGTCGAGGTGGTCCGCCCTGGAGTTCCACTGTCTCAGCCGCAAAGTCCAGCTTGGCATCTAAGCTCTTCAAGGTGTTTCGGGACAGAAGAAGGGGTGCTGTCCCTCTGATCACCGCAGCTTCGATTCGGCCCGGTCGGCCGTGGATCACAATCGGCATGGAAACTACCTTCTCAGACAGCTCCTCTTGACCATTCCCAAAACGAAACAAATTCTGTTGGGGTCGACTGTCCGGCAAAGTCATCTTGCGGTCCTGATACAGACGCATGAACTCACCCAATGTCTGTTGGCCAATCAATGTACGACTGCAACCCGAATCAATGATGCCATACCCTGGTGAGGACACCAAATAACACTCGTCTGCATCTGTCACCATGGCTGCCCCACTAGGTTTCTCTGCCTTGTTGCTTGAACTGGAAGCCTGTGGGCAATTTCTTGCCCAATGTCCAATCTGACCGCACCGTCTACAGCGTGACTTCTTCTGAATGTCTGTCAGCTCCCGTGTGAATTGCTTCTTCACGGTATTGGCCTGTTTGAACTTTCTGGCTCTCTGCAGCTTTGAAATCTCGGTTCTCCTCTCCTTCCAGGTTGCTGCCAACACTTCTGCAATCTCCTCTTCATCATACACCTCAGCTGAACTGTTTGCGGATGCAGCATCATGAAACCCATGCTCTGTCAGAAATGCTTCCAACTCTTCAAAAACAACGCTATCAGGCCCTTCCGCTTCTTGAGCTGGCCCCGACTCCGGTTCATCCTCTGACCAGTCGTGTTGGACCACATAGGCTGGAGCGCTCCTGGCCTGTTTCTTGGTTGCTCTGAACTCTGGGAAGCAACTTCTCATCGCAGCTGTAATGCTGTCCATTTTCAAGTCACCCTGAGTCTTTGCTGTCACGATTGCTCGTTGGTCAGCTGACAACCCTGAGGAGTTGAGACATACCCAACCCTGTGCTTCAGGGGGGAAGTCCACCGACACTTTCCTCCGACATTTAGCGAAGGCTTCCTGGACTCTCGAGCACCATGCCACCACGGTCTCACCCTCCTGGGCATGCAGCTCAAAGACTTCCTTGAGACATTCGGCCATGTGGTCGTGGGCCAACTTGTCTGGAAATCTGTCATCAAGGCACTTCCAAATGTGTTTGTCTCCATTCTCTTCCCGGAGTAGGTCCAACGTCAAATGCTCAACAGTTTCCAGAGCCAATCCGTCAAGAAGACAAAACACGTAAGGACCTCGATGTGTCGGAGTCATGTCTTTGGTGGAGGCCATCTTGGCCAAAGCCCAAAGGCGCCACCGCCTGTACTCTTTGGGGTCCAGACTCTCCCCACTGAATCGACGTTGTCCCATCGACGACCCATCCGAGCTGGCGGCCATGGCACCTACACCCCAAAACTATACACTAGACACTGCTTTCAGTGTTCAGCCCTTCCTAAGGCCTAACTACCCCGGATGCCCTCCTCCGATTGGAGGAGGGCTCCGCTACCAATGTTGAAACCACGGACCGATTCGATCCGTCCGAGAGCTCCTGCTCTCCCCCTACCGGCGGCCTTTTCCGCGCCCGATCCTCGAGCAAAGGTTGCCTCCGGTCCGACCTATAATGCACACCCGTCGTGACACTGCTTTCACACGTATATACATGTTATATTTCCACACATTCCACAAGGGTTTTGCATTTCCCCTCGCCTGAGCCCATCAGGTTCCTTTTGGCCACCAACAAAGCCAGTGAGAAGAGCCGAGATCGACTCAGAGGTGAAGATTCAGAGGTGGGTCGATTGTGGGTTGACGAGGTCCCATGCAGCTCAGGTGGATAAACGCTTGGGATTTGACCCGTTGTGAAGGCAAGTGTGAGTCGGGGTACTTAAGATCTTTACACATGATGATGCGAGTGTTTTTACACGTAAGCCACACATTCCTGAACGATCGTACTACCTGTCGTTGCCTGACCTCACCGGCAGGTGGATTTCCATCGCCCGTTCATCCGCTGGCTCTTGAAGAAGGCTGGCCCGGTGCTTCCGCTCCAACCTTTGCTGATGTGGTCGTTTGGCAAATCCGACCATAGCCTGGTGTAACAGGGGTGACTATAATATAGTTGATCATTATCCTGCTAGAAGGCCACAGTTGATGCATCAGTGACATGCATCATCCTACCCAGCAAACTGTGGAGGCCCGGGAGCTGCAGCTCCTCAGCAGCCGGGAGGTGAGCCGTGGTAGCTTGGCACCCGGGCGTGTGGATGCAGCGCAGAAGAGTGGGCAGTGGTCACTGAGCTTGGAGCAGAACCAAGCGGAGGCGGCAGAGTTTGAGCACGGAGAAGCGGCAAAACTCGTCATCAAAAGGTGAGACCAACGCTGGTCGCAGCTGGTTTTTCTCAGAAAAGGTTAGAAAACTGTACAAGGAAAGGTCTTGAGACCAGCCTGGCAGTAAAACATGTTTGTGTGCCAAGAGTGAATGCCTAGGCGATGCAAACACGAGAGCATCATAGTATAGCGCATCAAGATACAAAGCCTTGATCAACATCCATGAGGGCGTCCTCTTTTTTGGTTACCTCTTGCATGTATCCACCTTAGCCTGTGGACGAAGGCTAAGACCACACATTGGACGCTTTGTTGCCACCCAATTGCTAGACCCAAAATCAACCACCCTAAAGAACCAAAGTCACCTTTCATTCCTGCTCCTTTCAGCACTCCTCAATAAGTCCGCCCGACTCGGTGTCTCCCCCTTCGCGAGGCCTCCGACGAGGAGGGCCGCCAGAAGAAGGCCCTGGCCCGCGCCCGCGTGCAGGACGCCAAAACCATGCAGATGGATGTCCGTTTCCCGACACGGAAGTCCTCCGAAGGCCGACAACGGGGAGCCATGCGCACCAGGGAAGATGGGAGGAGTGGAGAGGGACGGGAAACAAGAGGATGGAAGGAAAGGTTGAGGTGGATTGCCACAACGGTGGACGCAAGATGGCACACGTAATTGCAATATGATCCAATTAGATTGTGGCAGCAGGTAGACGATAGAGGCCTTGACGCATGATTAGATATTGCTCAACTTTTAAGTTGATCGTGAGTTGCATGGGTGCTTGTCCGATGTTGACTGCATTTGTTTTTGCTTAATTAAGGCCGCGTAGTAGTCTCAACAGTGAAGGAAACTTTGAAGACCACATGAGGCGGAAAAACGCACTTATCGTTTTAGATCCTTTTTGTAAGGAACGTTCCCAGGGTTCAGAAGTCGCTGGGCTGCTTGGAATTCCGGTGTTCAACTTGGATATGGCACCTTGTTGCGGCATTGCTCTAGGTTTTCGCTAGTTATACAGCGCTAGGTCTATTATTACTTAGGTGAAGTTTATCAAAGCTATTTTTCTGGCCTGAGGCAGCGGAGTTCACTCAGACTACTGCATCGTCTACAGGCATACACAAAAGAATGATAGGAACCTCACCTCAATCGACCAAAGCAGATGTTGACACAGGTTGACTCTATATACTGTATGACATTTAACATTTAGGAAGACTGCCACTTTGAGTTTCACCCTTGGAAGAAAAGGCATGAGCAACATACCAGCACACAACGTTGCAATGAGGACCGGTTCTCCACATGAAAGTGTGGAGCTGGGAAGGAATACCGGACCTGTTTTTTCAGCACAACATTCCAGCAGCGGCTGAACATATCACACGTTTGGTCAAATTTGTTTGTTGAGCTTGGATCGGCCTTTAGCGCTGCTGAGTTTTCCACCTAAAAAGTGGTGCTTCACATTCAATGGCTTAGCCTGGCAGGCTCTAACGAGGATGCCGCTGAGCTCCTAAAGCAACAATGGCGCAGCCAACTGGAGCCCAAGAAAGTCGATTTGATTGCACTTGAGCAGAAGGCCACCCTTTTTCTTGAATGAACGTTCATAGCTTTCCCGTGTCTTCAGAAAGTGACCCGACACTCTGTAACATGTTGCGGGTTCTGTTGGTTGATTCAACGGTCCAGCTTGTTTTGCCCAAGATCCCGGAGCCAAAAATGCTTTTGGTGCACTGGTGTCATCAAGTGTGATCGAATTTGCTAGGTCCTAAGTCCTAATCGACTAATTTGCCCCTGAGAGGTGGGTGTGTAGCTCAGTCTGAACAGCTCAGTCAACCAATCCCCAACATCATAACTCGTTGTTCACATCTACAAGGGATGGTGTCCGGATGTGCCGAGGACAAAATCGAAGCCAATTCAAGCCATGGCCTTGACCTGCAAAAGATGCCACTCGTTCGCAGATTCACTGAGTGTGCCGGAGATGTATGCTGTCAGCACTGTATCACACATGGTCATCATCTGTCATGATGCCCAAGTGAAGTTCGATATAAACGTCACAAATCTAAAGGATGAATTTCATTGCGATCTGGGAAAGTACTGTACTCAAGGATGTGTCAGCAACATGGGAGGCCTCTCAGAAAAAGTGCATCGTGTAGTTTGGTCAGCCAACCTTTACACCATATCGATACTGCACAACATCCATCGGGGTCCTGAAGCGAACTCTTCAGGTGCGACAGATTGACAGCTCCATCTCTATCTTTCGACTGGGAGGAGCCGGAGTCAGACGAGGACCACCGGCCCGCTGCGCGGCCCGCTGGGCCCGCCGGTCGTCGGACCAATTGGACCAAAGCCATATAAGTGTATAAGGAGCATCAAAGCCTGAATTCCCAAGTGCAAGAGAGTTTGTTCAGGTTCAAAGGAATATGAAATTAGTGTTTGATTCTTCGTTTTACACTTCAGGAGAAGACAATTGATGCCAATTGACAATACTTGGCATCTGGCCGGATGTCTTCCTCCTTTGTCCTTCTAGCCTCTTCTAACACGTCTCGACGTTTGGGGGGGGACTCAACGAATCGCAGGACGAATCCAAAGGCATCCTGCAGGCAGGGAC
>CAXAMN010017147.1:92142-115893 GCA_963970005.1 Durusdinium trenchii
CGTCTCCAGAGCGACTGGTAGCAAAAGGAGTTGCAGGTGGCCTGGTGATAGATTTCTGGAGATCTTGGGGGTTTCGACTTTGGGATAGCTCATGTGGTGTCCAAACACCTTGCTGATGTATGCTGATTTTTCATTTTTTGTGTGTGTTCTTCAATACATCATAGTATTTTTTGCTTTCATCAAAGTGTTGATGTTGAATATTTAAGAAGTGTACATGAGCACACATACATGTAAAGATGTAAGAGCAGTATCTGTTCTTATCAGTGTGACTCCGCAACACAGTGGCTCAGCGATGAGTGAAAAGGAGCGATGAAGCTGCCTAACATGGTAGCGGAGCTCCTGGGGGCGATCCTACTCGTGGCGCCATGGCATGGTGCGCATCTGGCGCATGAGGATGGAGTGGACATCATCGAGATGATCCACGCGAAGCACCTGCCGAAATTCGAGGCGGAGGTGCTTGGAGAGCCCGACGCAAAGCCCCAGGAGGAGATGGACGAGGACAGGGATTGGCGCCCTGGTGGAAGAGAAGAAGGTGAAGGAAGAGAAGGTGGTTGGGGATTTGGAAATTCCCATGGGACTTCGAGGGGATCTGGTGATCCTATGGAGAAGGGGATTGGAACCTCTTCAAGAAGAGAACAGTGGATTGGTACCACTGACCAGGTGGAAAGAGGTGGATTGGCACCGCCCTATGGTGACACCTTCAACACGAAGGAGCTCTTCGACTCCTTCAATGGCACCTTCGAGGATGAGGAGGCTCATGACTTCCTCTACGAGTTCAGGCACTTTGTGACCTTCATGAAGTGGAGCGGACTTTTCCTTGGTGGCATTTTGCTTTCTTTGATGGCAGCTCAGTTGAAGAGATGCAGAACAACAAGACGACCTTCGAGCCACTTGGGCCGGCTAGGACAAAGGAGAAGAAAGACACCCAGGTGGAAAGGAGATTTGGCAGTGAAGTGGAGGTGCAAATTGCAACGACATGGACTTCTTTTGTTGACCCTTCTTGGACAAGCTCGTGCAATGGATGCAGCAACTCAGGAGGTTTTGACCAAGGTCATGGAGTTGTCGGCAGCTGCAACCACAGCAGCAAAAGCATCAGCAGATGCAATCCAAAGGTTCGAAGCAAGTTCATCGAGCACGGCCAGGAGCAACTTTGGTGAAGCTTCAAAGGTGTTGAAGCAGCCTGAGACCTTTTCAACAGATGATCCAGTGCAGTTCATGTTGTGGCGTGAGCAATTCCTCAACTGGTTGGTGTTCAGTGACAGCAGGTATGGAAAATTGGTGGAGATGGTCGAGGGCATGTCAGAGGATGTTGGCAACGACTTGACCGACAGCACAAAGGAGCTTGCAGAACGGCTCTTCTCGATTCTGTCTTCCTACCTGAGAGGACCAGCAGCACAGTTGGTAAGAGGTCAATCCTCTACGAGGAATGGTTTTGCAGTATGGCAGAAGCTGAAGCAGCTCTACGCGCCGAGAACCAGACCCCGGACTTTAGCATTGGGGCAAGCAGTGATGCAGCATCCCACTTTTTCAACTTCCAAGACGATGTTGGAGAATCTTCTTTCCTTTGATGCCTTGCTTGAACAGTATGCAATAGCAGCTGGATCACCAATGTCAGAAGATTTGATTGTTGGTACAGTGCTCAGATGCATTGATCCAGTGACACGAAAGCACCTACAATACAACATGCCTGACGACATGTCCTACTCCGACCTCAAGGAGAAGCTGATCACCTTGGACAAGAATACCAAGACATGGAACAGCGAAAATTTCTTGAAGACCTTCACGCAGCAGCTGGACAATGGTCCTGGTGGTTCACAAGCTGGAGGCCCGCAACCCATGGAGATTGACAAGGTCGGCTTCAAAGGCAAAGGAAAGAAAGGAAAGGACAAAGGTAAGGGCAAAGGCTCATCATGGCTTCCTTGGGGTTATGGAGGTGGACGAGGAGGCAAAGCTAAAGGCAAGACCAAGTCGAAAGGCAAGAACAAAGGAAAAGACAAGGGCAAACAGAAAGGCAAAAACAAGGGCAAAGGCAAAACGCAATGTCGAATTTGCCAAGAATATGGTCATTGGGGTAATGAATGCCCTCACGCTCGCTATGGTCAAGCGCCTATGCAGGTGAACGCAGCCTCAACAGTTCACCATGGAACTTCAGAAGTTTCAACCAATTTGCCTGACAGTGCAAGTCAGATCAATGTGACCTATCTCAGGCAACCGTCCCAGTCGACTTCATCAACAATGACTTCCCAGGCTGGAGGCAAAGGTCAAATTCGACAGGTGAAGATGTACCATGTGGCAACACCCCCAGAGGACTATCCAGAGTTCTTTGAGCTGGATGAAAATGATGAGGAGGAGTGGTACTCAGTGCGTGTGGTGTCCTACATCCTGGACGACGAGATGTTCCAACCAGAGCAGGACAAATTCTATGAATGGCTAGCAAAACCTGTTGAGCATGTGAGAATGGTGAACAGCAACGACCTGTTGATCCTGGACTCCGGAGCAGACATTAGCCTTCTTCCATATGAGCTGTGTAAGGACAAGGAGATGGAACAGACAGCGGCAGCCTTGGAAGATGCTCAGGGCAATGTGGTCAAGTCCTATGGAAGACGCATGGGACAGATTGAGATGTGGACGGAAGCTGGTGATGTTGTGTTGGTGAACGATGAGTTCATTGTAGCTTCGGTGCAAAGCCCACTCATCAGTTTGGGCAGGCTCTTTCAAAAGGGTTGGAGCTTTCGCAACCTTCCTCAAGCAGAAGCTCGAACAGGGTTAACTTCACCAGATGGAGAGTGCATCATCCCTGTTGTCTACAAGCGCAATTCTCTGGCAGTTCATGGACACATTCGACAAGTGAAGTTGAAGAAATCCACTACAACTCCTATTCCTAAGAAAGCGCTGCATGTTCAACTTGAGGAGAAAGACAAGGAGCTCTACCTTGTGCAGACAGTGGTCAAGGTCGCAGATTCGATGATGGAACGTGTTGGTCTGAAGGGTTGGAGGTTTGACAATGGTGGACGACCCTTTTCCATTTCGACCAACAGCGACACCTTTCAAGATCCTTCCTACCTTTTTAGTTGGAGGTTTTGGCCGCTGAGGAGCACGTTGGTACGACAAGGTGAGGACAATGCTTGGCTCATTGTGGAGTTTTGCAGTCGCTACATGGAGCTGGAGAATAGAACAGGCCAGATTGCAGAATGTGATGAACCATGTGATGTTTTGACAGTTCTGCACAATTCCAATGAGGAAGAAGACGTCTTGGGCGAGATCATTGGAGAAGAACGGACGCGAAGTGACGGCAATACAGTTGAGCAAACAACTAGTGGACAGCCTGACTTCCAATTCGCTTTCCGTGGAGAACCAGGTGTGCCCCAAGAACTACAAGATGGTTTGACTCAAGAAGAGATGGAGCAACCGGACACAGGCAGGGGCAATGAGGAGGAAAGTTTGAAAGTGGCAGTGGAGGATCGTGATGTCTTGATGATCAACGGCCATGAGGTCTATCCCAACAGTCCGATCAAACTTCTTTGGAATGCAGCTGAGTATTTGGGACTTTCTCGTGGAGGTTCAAAAGCTCAAGTGTGGAAGAGACTCAATGAGAAGATTCAGTTGCAAGAGGCCATTGAGGCATTTGAAGTGGCTAACAAACTATACCTTGAAGAAGCACGACCTCAAGGACTTCACTCCCTTCCCTTGCCGCGACAGCCAACAGAAGAAGAGGTACAGCTACATCAGCTGACTCATTTACCATTTCGACCGTGGTGTCCCCATTGTGTGGCATGCAAGTCAAAGGAGGACAAACAGAGGTTGTTGGATGAGGAGCCCAGAAGGAGGATTCCAAGTTTGGAGGTGGATTATTGCTATGTGAAGGAACAGTCCCGAGAGCAAGGAACAACGGTGATGGTGGTTCTTGACACTGGCACGAAGAACTTGCTGGCTATTCCAATTCCTTCCAAAGCAAGAACGCTCAAGTACCAGGCAGAACAGATTGTTCGCTTTAGCCTCTACCTGAACTACTACGACTTGATGGAGCTGGTGAGTGACAATGAACCAGTGTTGAAGTCCGTGATGGAGGCAGTGAGGACCGTCAGACAAAGTCTTGGGTTTGCAACGACTTTGACCTTCGCAAAGCCCTACAGCAAAGGTCGCACAGGCCAAGTTGAGCGGGCAATACAAACTCTAAGGAGACAGGCATCTACAGTCATGCACCAGTTGGAAGAGCATTGTCAGATGAACTACGGAGTTCAGCATCCTTTGGTTTCATGGGCCTACATCCATGCGGCATGGCTTTTGAATCGATTTCATTGCCACAGCACAGTGACATGTTCACCCTTTGAATTGGTGAATGGTCGCCGCTACTCAGGACGGCTTGTGGGATTTGGTGAGAAAGTGCTCGTCCTCAACAAGAGTGGACACAAGCATGGACCTCAGTGGTTTCCAGGAATATGGCTGGGTAAAACAACAGATGGCAGTGATGACCTTCATGTGGTCTCTACACCCAGCGGTTTGGTGAAGTCAAGGGCAATCAGACGAACAGCAAAGCCATGGGATTCAATCTACACATGGATGGTGAAGGATTTGCCCTACAAGCTGGCAGATGTACAGAAACGTGCACCCAGAATTGTTCCTGGATTTGCAGCTGAACCAAAACCCGTGGAGAAGCCCAAGGACAAAGATGCAGAGGATGTGGAGCGCTATGCACTAGACAATGCCGACAGTGAAGAAGAACCAAATTTGATGGAGACAGCCCAGACAGGCCAACCTGGAGCAGAAAGTCAACAAACCTCAACTTCCATGCAGGAGGAAGCACCCAACTTTGGCGAGGCAGGGCTTCAGATTCCAACGACACCAACTTTACCTTCAGCAGAGGATGCAACAATAGAGGATGATACAGAGGCAAAGGAACCAAAACAGAAGGCAGCAAGAACAAGTCCAAGCTCAAGTCCTACAGCTCGGATGTTTCCCCCGCATTTTGCTGGGAGCATCAACCGAGTGGTCAATGACTACCAGTGGGAGCAAGATCTCTATGATGACCTTGATGGCGAAGAGATGGCTCTTGAAGACTTCGAGAACGAGGAGTACGAGGACATGGAGGAGCCGATGGACAAAGGGCAGCCGCCTGACCTTTCAGCAGAAGAACTCGAGAAGGTAGAAGCTGAGGCAGGGATCATCGAGATCACAAGACTCTTAGCAATGGGAGTCATGGAGAACCCTACACCAGAAGAGGAGGAACATGGCAAACTCCTTTCAACGAGAAGCGTGTTTGATTGGAGATTTCGTGATGGTCAATGGCGACGACGATGCCGCTATGTGGCAAGAGAGTTCAAAGCTGGTGACAAGGGGAACTATGGGACATTTGCACCCACTAGCCACAATGCAGCAACAAGGCTTATGGTTCTTTTGCATTGTGTGAGGAGGTGGTTCCTATGTTTTCTGGACGTGAAGGACGCATTTTTGTTGGTTCCGCAGCAAGAGATGATCCTGGTACAGGTACCTACATGGTGGACCCAAGCTACCTCTCAATATTGGAGCTTGAGGAGATGTCTTCCAGGACAGCGGAATGCAGCAGCAAGATGGTTTGACTTCCTGACATCCCATCTTTTGCAATTGGGATTTGAAAGCCTGGCATGCCTTCCGGCGATGTTCCGCCACATGACGAAGAACGTGGTGGTGCTGGCGCACGTTGATGACATGGTGCTAGCTGGAACAGAAGAAGCGCTCAGATGGGCCAATGAGGAGTTGAAGAAGATCTTCACCATGAGCGGAGGCGAACTTCTTCCGCAGGATCAAAGCCCAAAGGATCCGGTGAGATTCTTGAAGAAGCGCTACTACTTTTGTGAGCAAGGTGTGATAGTGAAACCTCATGAGAGATATATTCCAGCTTTGGTGCAGTTGTATGGACTTGGAGAAAGAAAGGAACGTGCAACGCCTGACATCGCAATAGATCGTCTTGAAGGTGAAGCCGTCGACCAGGCAGAGAAGAAGAGGTTTAGAAGCGCCTTGGGAACACTTCTTTACTTATCCCAAGATCGCCCAGATGTCCAGAATTCAGTGAGAAATTTGGCTCAGTTCATGAGCAATCCAACGAAGGAGGCAGTCAAGGGGATTCAGCACCTGATCCTATACCTGAAAGGCACAGAATCTTATGGCATTCTTTTGCCGTATGTGAGAAAGGACTTCAGCAAGCTGAATGAACTCTACGACAAGCACAATGAAGTCGAAGATGGACATGTGCTGGAATGCTTCACAGACAGTGATTGGGCAGGTGACCGCAGTTCAGAAAGACACAAGAGGCACTCAACGTCTTCAGTGATGATCTTTGTGGACAAAGGATTGGTGCAATCTTGGAGCAGGGCGCAAAAGTCAATTTGTCTTTCTAGTTGTGAGGCAGAGCTTACAGCATGTGTTGGAGGAGTGGCAGAAGCACTTCATCTTGCAGAGGTTTGGAGGTTCCTATGTCAAGAGACATGCAAGGTGGTGGCAGTGACAGATTCGTCTTCATGTCGACAATTTGTGCAACGCCTCGGTGTGGGGCGCATGAAGCACATCGAGACGAAACTGCTTTGGATTCAGGAGGAGGTGAAGAAAGAAACCCTCTCTATCACAGGAGTGGGAACCCTTCTGAATGTGGCAGACCTCAACACGAAGAAGCTGACAAGAAACCGGCGCAACTTCCTGATGTACCTTCTCGGTTTTGTGGAGGAGGATGAGAACAATGGAGGCTATGTGACGGTTGGAGAAGAAGAGTTCAATGAGTTTCTTCGCAAGAAGGCAACAGCTCAGAGGATGAAGCAGGTGAGAAGAACACTTCTACAAAACTTTGTGGATGGTGTAAGCCCAACACCTGTTCCCCGCCAAATGGTGAAAGCAGTGACACTATTGAGTATGTGTGTCGAGACTCTTGGTACAAGTGAGATGACCAACACCGTGGAGAACGAGATCCAACAAGAAGCAATGACATGGCTTGGTTGGTGGGAGATGGACTACAAGTTCACTCTACGTGGTTTCATTTTCTGGAACTTCATTTTTCTCCTTGGAGGAGTACTTGCTGGAACACTTTTGAAAGAGCGCATGATCACAGGGTGGAACAAGTTGAAAGAACTTCATGATGAGATGCAGAGGAAAAGACGTGACATGCACCGCAGAGCTCTAGCAGAACTACATGCAAGAGACTATGTCCGGCAGACAACACAGATGCTGGAGATTTACAGAGGACATGTGAGTGATGACCAAGTTCAACCACCGCAGCTTGAACCCCTTCGAGTCAACAGAGTTCAAGCAGCCTACGACCGCTTCTTGATAGCCCGAAGCGAAAGACGCGTGCGAGAAAGGCATGGACCAGAACATGGACAACAAGAAGTGGATGAAGATAGTGACGTGCACATGAGGACTGAAGAGGAGGAGCAGAACACAATCTATGATTGGTCTCCTACTCAAGCACGAATGGTGAATTACAGGATCCTCGAGAATTCCAGTGACGCTTCAAGTGGAGAAAGCTACTTCCAGAGGACAAGAGATGGAAGCAGCTATGTGCGCCGCTACAGGCCTACAAGCTCAGAGATAGAAAGTGGAATGATCGACAGCGATCCAGAAGATCGACCGGCAAGGAGAAGCAGCAGCCCAGAACCGCAAGAAGAACCTGTTGACCCAGTTCCAAACAGGTTTGAGGATTGGGGGTACTTGTACACCCTCATCCCGGCAATCGAGAAGATCCGAGTTGAAAGGATCTACGAGGCTGGCTTTTTCCCGGAGTATTTGTGCAAGCAGTTCCTGCAGCTTTTAGCAGCAAAGCACAACCCAGAGGAACCAGGGCTACAGTTCGACTATGCCCTGATGTATGACATCTATGACCGCAACTACCACAAGATGTTCAGAGATTTGGTGAATGGAGAGTACGACCAGACTTGGGACGCAATTGTGGAAGCATGGCGCAACCGAGATGAAGACAGAGATCACCTGATCTTTACAGCCGAAGAGCTGGAGCAATAGCGTGCTTAGAGTTCGAAAACAGAACTCACGCAAGGCAGGGTGTTGAATATTTAAGAAGTGTACATGAGCACACATACATGTAAAGATGTAAGAGCAGTATCTGTTCTTATCAGTGTGACTCCGCAACACAGTGGCTCAGCGATGAGTGAAAAGGAGCGATGAAGCTGCCTAACAGAAGCCCCACATGCATGAAGAGGATGGAGGAGGGACTAGGGAATCCAAAGAAAGCGGGGATAAAGAATTCAGCTTCCAGCCAGTGGCTAATCACCACCCACCCAAAAGTTCAAATTCATGCGCTTCTGAGAAGTCACAGGTTTCAGACTGGGACCTATCAAGTGCTTTCCAGCACGGTTTCAGGCGTCAAACCCTTGATGTCAACAATGACCGTGTGTAGTTTCTAAAACATGTTGTGGTTCAATTAGATTAGCAGTCAAACCAAACATCAACAGGACATCAAGATGCTCTGGAGCCTCTCAGTGTTCAGAAAGGCAAGCTGGTGTGTTGAAGACGAAGACAACCTTAATCTTAATCAACAGCAAACCTTCAACTTTGAACACGACTACATGAAGACCTCTGGCTTCACTGAACGGATAGCTTCGGTTAAATGCGAAGATCTTTGGGACTTCTTTAGGAAAGACTCCGTATGAAATTGCGCTGATGGTCAGGCGTTGATGAGGCGCCTCCCTTTGCCTTGGAGATCAGCCCCACCTTGCCTTTTGAGCCTGTGGAAGGCTGACATGTCGGCTGTATGGCAGTCACACTGAACGAAGTGAGCTATACTGTATATGTTTCTTCTTTAGAGCTTTAAACTTTGAACCATGTTTTGTTCTCTAGATATTTCGTTCTTGTTTCTTCAGACTTTGCCAAGGTTGCCGCGCCGCTTTTCGCCGAGCGTTTGACTGGTGCGCCAGGTCCGAGAGATGAGGAGCACCTCGGCCGGAGATGAGGAGCATGTCCAGCGGAGCGCGATGTCGATCATGTCAGGTGGTTGGTGAAAACAGAGTGCGATAACGTGCATGTTGAGTTTGAATGAGCTGGTCAATGGCCGTGTAGCTCGGATGTGGAGAAAAAGGCTCGGTCGACCATGCCAAGGCCCAAAGATCCAGATCCAGGTGGGGCCCACGAGCCGCGGGGCCCAATTCCATCGGAGTTGAAGCTGTGGATGTTTGGAATGAATAGTAACAAGTGCATCGCTACTGGGAGCAAGGACGCTACTAGGGGCTCCTGAAGCTACTAGTAACAAGGGCATCGCTACTAGTAGCAAGGGCATAGTAGCGATGCACTCGTTACTAATAGCAAAGGATCCTGAACCAGGAGTCACAAGGGGTCACCATTGGAGGATAGGGGTCCACTATCCATCCACTTAGGAAGTAAACACCACCCCTTTGAGACTCCCGGAAGGTACATCGACTTCTCTTTCTTGTGGATGGATGATGAAGAACAAGTAAACTATGACTATGATTGACTAATCACTAATCACGTGGGTGTGAGGATCGGCTCACATTGAAACATGGAGACATAGCCAAATAACCCGGATCAGTGCCATGTTCCAGGCTCCAACATGTTCCAACAAGGTTCACAATGCCTTCGTCCTTGCTGCTATTGCATTGCTAAACAGGACTTTGAGGTTGCTCAAGAAAGTGCATTCGCTTGGATAACCGTGCTTTGGTTTTGATCCTGTTTCTTGTTGCACTGGCCCCCTGGCGTGCCACAGCATGCCGCGGTGGCCATTTTTGCAAAGGTTGCTCCAAGTCTGCCTTGCAGGCTGCGACATCAGCCCCACCCTCCCCTTCGACATTGATGCCAGCGCGTTGCAAGAAGCCTGCAACACGGCCCCTGCAGTTGCTGAAGAGCCGGCCATGCAGACTGAAGAGGTTTGTGATACATCCGACTTCGGTGTCAGAGTAGTATATAGCTAGGCTTATATAGATAATTGGACGGGATGAGAGTGGTCAATTCGCAAGCTGACGATCAGTTGTCTGAAGGCCAGTCTTCCCATGCAAACCCATTCCCACACTTTGCAGACACCGTTTGCCATCCGTGCCCCATGATCCAGTATTGCTTCATACTGCTTCTACTTGCATTTTCTTGCCTCTCGGCTCTCTTCGTTGATGGGTGTGGCCATTGCTGGCCCCTTTGGACTGCCACAGGTGGTAGCGGAGGCACCAGCACCCATGGAGGAGGCACCCGTGATCACACCAAGTGGTGAGCGTTTTTGTGATGCACTGCTCCAACTCAGCAAAGTGTGCTTTCTTTGGAACGTGATGGGTAAGGGTGATCCCTCAAGATAGGGGCGGGTACATAATTGTACACATCAGCTGGGAAGCCTCAGCTCTGATTAAAACTGATTCACAAGTACCAAGAGTTCCGTTCTGGTGTAGGTGCCAGAGGTTTTCTTAAGTCAGTCGTTGCATATTGCTTTCTTTGCTTGGTATGTTATGTTATGTGTGGTTCTTTTGTTTGCTTGCTTGCTTGCTTGCTTGGTTGGTTGGTTGGTTGTTTCACGCACATCGATTCGGACGAGGGTGACGGTGACGATGCCTGTTCAAACCAACCAACCTGTCGCTCAGGAGCCAGAGGTGCCCAGCAGCGAGGAGCGCTGCAAGGGTTTGGCGTGACGACCAACCAAGAAGTGAAGCACCTGACCTAAGAGTTGGAGGCCATCGCTAGTAGGTTGGAGGCCATCGCTATTAGAAACAAATAAAAAAGAATAGGAAGGAGCTACTCGTAGCAAATAACAGACCTAACGGAAGCATCAGAAAAGACCCTGTAAGGAAGAGCCAGGTCTTGGTCTGGAGTCTAGATGCAGCAATTTGTACTGCTTAAGTGTTTTAGGAATGAGCACACCTTTCTTGAGACCAAAAAGTTTCGAAACCTTCGGACTCCTCGAAACCTGGAAGGATGAAGAGATGAAGGCGAGAAGACACGGACAGCGAAGAAAACCATCGACAGCTTCGATCCAACGCGACGGCCCAGCCCTTTTTTCCGGCCCAACAGAGGTTTGGTAAGGTTTGGATCTCATCTCTGTAAACATGCACAGAAACTGAGCAAGTGTGACTCGACAGGGTAACGCCCGCGCCTTGCGCGAGCGAGCCTGGCTGCGTCACAAGCGCAATATGCAGGAGCGGATTCTGCGGGGAGGGCAGACCGCAGCATGTGCTGTGGGGCAGAATGGGGTGAAGTTGTGACCCGGCGGCTGCTTCTACTGGTAACAAAATATTCCCGCCAATTAAATCAACTTCATGTTCAGATTGAAGGTACTTCAGAGGATTGGTTGCTGCCTGCTGCCTTCTTGTGAATTGACTGAATGATTACTACGCTGATTCTTCCAAGGCTGGTTGCCACAGGCCACAGGGAACTTGTTGGATTCAGATGAAACCCACCTACAGTTGACTCGGTCGAGTCTTCCTCGCGTGAGGCTGTGACGCTGAGCCAGGAGGCCGCAAAGGAAGCAGAAACAGACACAACGCTTGTGCTGTAGCACGCTTTTTTGAGTATTATAAAATGTATTATAGTGGTCACCAAATGGATAGAAAGAACTTCCCGCATTTGGGTGGGGGAGATTTACCTATTGAAGTATTTTTGGGGGGGATGGGGAAGGGGGGAGTCACCACAAGGGACTTCCCCTGCAGCGAGTATGCAACAAAGCACTAGCTTGGGATCATCGCAGGTGACATCTCAGGAGGACCTCTCCTTTGGTCGGCCAAAGAGGACCGGCCCCAAAAAGCGGCTGGGGCGACCAAGATCATCGACCGGATGAAACAGAGCGACCGAGCCATGACAAATGCTCAGATGTCTTGTTCCTAGTAGTACGGCCAGGAGCCCCTACTAGCGTCCTTGCTCCTAGTAGCGATGCCAGGAGCCCCTAGTAGCTTCTTGTTACTAAATGCCTTGAAGATTGATGAGACATGCCCAGCCAAGCGAAGACACTTCAGCCCAAGAGAGTTGGGAGTGAGGTCCTGCTCAAGATGAACAAGATGAACACTCGCATGAAGAACTGCAATGCATTGCAAGACACTTGTGTTATTTTTGCTTTTTGCCCTAAGGTCCATTTTGATGGGCTCGGTTGCAGCTTGCTGTTGAGGCAAGAGTTGTGGCGTGCTTGAGGAAGTTAGCAGAATGGCAGAATTGACACACTGGTATGCTTGATACAATCATGAAACAAGTTCCAAGTCTCCTTGGCTCTATTGTGCTGTTTCAAACGTTGGTGACTAGTGGCTTGTTCCAACTGGCTGCCAGCTTTCCTTCTCAAGCTTTCGAGGCAAAATCAATGGCAGTATCATCACACTTGACACGGAAAGACCATGCAGACTCCAAACACATCCAAAGACACAAAGTGTCGAAACTACCTATCGAAGCTCGTTGAGAACTAGGCTGCCTCGTACCAAACATATTCATCACCCGTATTGCCACTGGACAAAGTTTCTTGCCTGGAACGCAGAGACCTTTTCATGTGTTTGACATGTTGTGTGCTTCTTTTGACTTAACGACCAGCATACATTCCCCTCCCGGCCCTTACTGAGAAAAGCACCTACTAACAAGCGGCCTTTGCAAACCCCCCCCAGCGCGCCATGGGCCGAATCACTACGGCCATCCACTCGATCTTCACGGCCACCGGGGTCACTGCACGCGGAGCTAAGATGAACCGTCACAAGATCTGCCGAAAGGCGGGGGCCCGCGCGGAGCGGCGGAGGCGGAGTGGAGGTTGGAATGTCTGGGGGTTGACGGGGCTGGTGGTGGGGCCGGTGGTGGAGTGCATTCGGCTGGGGGAGGAGACTTGAAAGGGCGATGGTGGTCTCAAAGACTTTGGGCACCCTTCCTAAGGGCTCCAACCACAAATCGCTTGTGACAAACGTTTTGGTCTTGGCTGCCTTGGCCCTCGTTATACACATCCACTCACCTAAGGTTTTGATCTAGACTAGTCTCTTAAGCACCATTCACACAGAAGTTATTCGAGCTCTGAGGGTTTTTTTTGATTCTTTTTTGTAGTACCCGTTGGAAGTTTCAGAATGATTATATTACCATACCATTATATATTACCTGTTGCACAGGACTGTTTTGTTTTTTGTTCTAGACATGTTCAGAATGATTCCCAAGCATCGTTTTCGGGACTGGCTTTCAGTCGCTGTTTGTTTGTAGCAGCAATGCGAAGATTTTGCTTAAACTTGCACGTTTGAGAATTTGAGCAGGTAACCTTTTTCATCCTTCTTCACACGACGTGACATGGACAATTGGCAAAACATCGACTTGAGTCATGAGTCTATGGCAAAAATGCTTGCAGACGTTTAACCTACTGTAGATTTGTGACACTTATCAAGTGAACCCAGCAAGGGGAGAAGGAAGATTTAGGGCCGAGAACAAGACAGTCATTTGCTAGAATACTTTGCTTAATTACGTTGGCTTCCAATCTCTTTTTGGAATCTTGCATGAAGCTACTGTGCCCACAGTGCTTTATTTATGATTTCGCTTGGAACTGGTTCTGTGGGGCCCTTGCTTGCCCAGGTGGCCTTTCCTTTGCTTGCCGGATTGTTGTCGGGTGCTGTGGCTGCGACGTTGAAGGGCTTTCAGACCTACATCGACGATGAGAATTGGATCGAAGACTCTGGGCAGATTCCTCCAGAGCGGGGTGAAAACAAAACAGAAAAAAGCTGGGCCGAGCCATGGATCATCTCTATAGACCACGGTTGTGTCATGTTTTTTCCTTTTTCAAACGTCCAGACTGAGTGAGGAGGACATGAGTGCCGAAAGCGAAGGAAAGATTGATGTGGCTCGGTGTTCCGCTGACCCGATGATGTTCAGAACCGAATACGAACAACCGAAGCACCAAACAAAGCGAAAACTCTAAGGCCTGGAGGAGCAAGCCTCCTTGCTCCTAGTAGCGATGCCCTTTGCTCCTAGTAGCTTCTTGTTCCACAAAAATGATGCGTAGTTGGGAACATCCCCTTCCCGTATCTTCCAGTATGTTCCAGTGAAAGGTGCCATGAGATACCAAAGCTTATGGACTCCAGATTCAGATTGTTCTGTGGGTGTGGCGTCAAAGATGATCACACCAACTCCCAGTTTTCTCAAGACTCCAGATCCAGGAAAACCTTTTCTTCGACAGCGGGGCCTACGGGTCCTTTGGCACTTGTATGAGCTTCATGATGGTCTTCCGCACAGCTCAGTCCTACAGCCGTTACTGGGAGCCTCAGCCGCATCGTGCCGCATCGCGCCGCATCGTTGCTCAGATCTCGGGCGGTGAAATTATGACGAAGCCCCACTCTTTGGTCGTTTTGAGCTTGAATGTTCTGATGTCTTTGATATCCGTTGATCAAGAACCTTTGGAGTAAAGGGGAAGCTTGAAGCCACGCAGGGACGCAGGGAGAGTACAATTCGAAGGGAAGGGACCATGAAAACTATAGTGTAGACTTGCGCAGGGAAGCTTTAGTGATGCTCTGGAAGGCCAGAAGACCATCACATCAAAGTTAAGTGAACATGTTGTGCCATTGTTGCAGAGGACAATCAAGCCTGTTGAGATCTAACAGGAAGGAAATCGAGGTACATGACACCGAGTGGTGGAGGATCACAGCGATTGGCACGATGTGATGATGAAAAAGCTAGCGCGAGCGCCAATTTTTGGTCTTAAGGTAGGAAGTCCAACTCAGCGCGGTGAATGGAAGGGAGGCAACAGATCTTCTCCTAATGGTACTGAACTGATGGCTCTCCAAGCAGATGATCTAGCGCCACAGTCCTGTTTTGTTGGCCTTCAGGAAGGGATCGACATGGTTTACCAGATCATGGGGCATTGGTTCAATGCTGCCAGCAATACCTTGGCCTTTAGCCGCTGCAGCACAGCCAAGGCAGCGCAGAATTGGGGGGGCAGGGAATGCTGACCATGGTCTCTTGAACTTTTTCCAGTTGTTCTTTAGCCGGTGGGCTAATACTTATTTTGGAAAGGTCTCAGATGCTTTGGTGATGCTGAACATGCAAGGTTAGAGAGGTTGTCGAATTGTTCAAGATGCAAGGTTGGGCACTGGATGACACATATAATATTTTTTTCCGAGTGCCTTAAGACATTGCTTGGAAGGACGGGGCAAAGGTTTTGTTCAAGCTTCAAGGGTAAAGGAACTGGAAACGGCTCTCCATTCGAGTAAGGACAGGTCAATCCTGGGAGCAGCCTTTTCTTTCGTCAAGTGCAAATGTTTACGGGAGCATTCCAAGCAGCCAACTGCACGAGCATCCCACAGCACGAAACTCTATGGAACGTAGCTGTCCAATGCTTTCCATGTACAAGCAAAAACACCACAGCTGTTGGATCTGACATGATCTCACGCATTGTCTCAGATGTGGTGCAACCCAGTGGCCATACTGGTCGCAGTTGAAGTCCAAGCTGAGCAGACAAGCATGGATTGGTTAGGCCTGTTTGAACAACCGAAACTGGACCACTCTGCCGTCACTCGTCAGAGATGAAAAGAACATAAAACATCATAAAACAATCAACCTACTTGCCATGGCCTCCAACCTACTAGCGATGGCCTCCAAATCTCCAGTATATATGAGCCACTTCATTATTGTCCAGAGTGGTCCTGGTTTGCGATTGGGTGCTGTCATGCCTTGTTCAGCCTCATTCTACATCCTCGCATCTCTAGGCGGAGGAGATCGAGAATTTACGGCGGCTCTGCGTGCGACTCTTCAGCTTGTTGAATTGCTTGTTGCTTCGAGAACTGGAGGGCGAAGAGGCCTCCAACGATGGGCGAAGAGCGTTGCAACATGTTGTACCATGAAGTACCGTACGAAGGGACGAGGCATGGACGGGGCCCTGAAAGGACGGACGCTTCGTCGGCTTTAGAAAGGGCCATTGATGGAACTTGCAGGGTTTGATGGGGTTTGTTTCAACTCTTCAACCACTCTTCAATTTTTCTCAACACCTTAACATTAGGAGGCCCCTTTTTGGACGGACGGGAGGTCCGTGCCGAGAGTGGCCTGAAGTTCCCGGTCTTGGATCCTGGCGGCATCGACCTGCAAACTCGTGCGCATTTGCTGAACATGAAGTCCCACAGCCGACCAGAGCAGGTGCCACTGGCATGATTTGCACCAGAAAACAGCTAACGCTTGATGCTTTTGGCCGCAGTCACATGCCGTGGAAGTCTTATGAAGTCTTTGGAACAGAGGAAGAAACTATAAGAAATTACAAACAACAAGACCGACATTCTGACCATTGCTCACTCTGTCCCTGTCTGATTTGATCGGTCCCAGGTCTTCCAAGCCATCAGCAAGGTCATCGTGGAAGCCCAGGCCTTCGGGATCATCGCCTCGCCGGCGCCCATCGTGGGACGAATCCATCAAGAGATGGGCCTCGGAATGACCA
The DNA here is from genome assembly GCA_963970005.1 of Durusdinium trenchii. NCBI lineage: Eukaryota > Dinophyceae > Suessiales > Symbiodiniaceae > Durusdinium > Durusdinium trenchii. The sequence continues at coordinate 108,473 of CAXAMN010017147.1, forward strand.
AGCTCCAATCCGCCATGATGCTCGGTGGAGCGACCGGGAAACCACAGCGACCAGGGTGCCGTATCTCGGCGCGGGTGCCGTGCTGGAAACGGTACCCAGCGAGAAACGGTCCGAGTGGAGTCGACCAGTTTGGGCCGCGGGCGACGAGTCGCCAGGTGCAGGAAGTCGGGAAGTCGAGTCGGGTGTGATGCTGCCATTGCCGGTGCTGTGGAAGAGGTTGAGTTTATATACATGTTACATGAGTGTACTCTTTGGAGTGGAAGCTCCTACCGAGGAAGCTGGCCTATGTGGACTTCCCAGCGCCTTACAACCTTGGAATGAAGGCTGCGTCGTCCCAAAGATCCCCTCAGATGAATCTCTCTCTCTCTCTATATATATATATATCCAGGAAAGAATTCAGTGGACATGAGAGACCTTTCCATATACTTGATACCAACAGTTTGACCGTGAGACATGCACATCGAATGCCATTGAATGATTGCACATCTCACGTTCGATCCAAGAAATCCCATACCTTTCTCGCATTTCTTTTAATGCTACCATGTGCCGCGCGAGAGTCCTTTTTCCACCAAACTGGACTGGACCAAAAAGCGCGACCGATGGTGAGCTGTGACTCTGTGACTCTTCGCGAGACTCTGTGAGGCCATGCTGGTGGTCCATATGATGTTAACACCTGTGGCTGTGATCGCTTGGGCCAAGACGGTGCTCTTCAGTGGCTTCTTTAGCTTTGTCTTGGTCGCCTGGATTTGGTGAAAAAAAACGACGGGCTCGAGGGTCGAGTCAAGAGATGTTGGACAGAACTACTAGTGGATTTCATTTGACAAGCCTATGGGCTACTGTAACCAAAATCATGGCAAAGCACACCTTGATTGTTCTCTCTTCCCACCTTGGAAGGCTAGACTATTTGGCGTTGGCTGACATCCAACAAATATAATTATAATCTAATACAAATACAGCAATTCAGCACAGCAGCACAATCAAACAGCTTGAACATGGATATTCACGCAAATTGAACTCTTAGCCAACCTGGCTCGGGCCTGTAGGTCTTCATTATGTTCGGCCTCATGCAGCTGACGGCCGAATTGGATAACCCCTTCCACGACTCCGGCTTTGGCTTCGACAAGGTGGGTTTTGCAGCTCATTGGCGTGGGATTTGGGCGGATCAACAAAAGGGCCATTTGTGTTTCCTGGGTGTTTGACTCAAAGCTCGATACTTAGAATGTTGATGAATGTCGAAAGTACAGAACAGATCGGCCAACGCAGTAAGACGGTGACAATGCCGATGTTTTTACTCTTTTTCATTTACCTAGCAGTATTGCATACCGCATACCACACATGGTGTGCCAAGTGCAGCCTCACCAATCCAAACAACTTGGACTTTCTCCAGGATTTAGTCCAGCAGAAGTTCAACAAAGCCCTTGTGTTGCTTGGATGCATTCTGAAGGTGAGGCAGCGCAGGTATTGCTGCTCATCATGTAGCAGCTGTTGGATGCTGAGAGATTGCATCAGTGACTTTCACTGCTCTGAAGAATCCTGTATTTAAGAGCTCGAGAGAATCTTGACTTGAAATGTACTAGGACTCTTCTTGAAGATATCCTGGCATCAATACACCCTGAGTTTCTGCGTGTTTGATTGCACTTTCCTTCAAAGCCTGCTGGGTGTTCAGCCTGCACAACGCACCTCTCCAGCTGCAGGACGATTTTGCTCGAAGAGAGGAGACCAGAGACTTGACAAGTGAAAGGGGGGTATGCTTTGTCACCTCCGCCTGCGCTTCCGTTGTGTCACACGGTGGGGCAACACTGGAATAATCACATTAAGATGACAGCGCTGGCCATGTTCTGTTTCCTTCATTTGTGGGGCCCCATTGCTGAGAGAAAGTGAATCTAAGGGGATATCATTGGGCCTGTTGGGCAATCAGCGCTGCATTCTAATTAAGGAGTGGGGTCCTCAATGAGTATACCTTTTTACCTGATGATCTAGCAATGGACAGTTGACATCCGACAGAACCAATATTGTAATAGCACGTTTGAATTACCAGTTGCAGCGCTAGCCGCAGGGAACCAAGCAGAACAATCATCCCTGTGGCCACGTTGAACACCTCATCAGAGATACTATCCGATTGTAAACTTCTAAACAATCACTTAGCATTGTCCTTACTTAATGAAGTAAGCGCCTACTTATTTAAGCCAGGGCAAGCTCTAATAAAAATGAACGAAAACAGTGCCACCACCTTCGCTGTCCGACTCAAGGTGGCCCATTTGGCCAGCTCTGCGGACCTCATCGGCGCAACGGACCTGGAGTTCATGAAGCCTCTCGGTGACCGAACAGTCGCGACACGGGTTCCTTTTTCTAGAGGTCTGTTTCGTCACCGGGGGCGGTGGAATTTGTAGACTGGAAAGAAGACAACACCTTTGATTCATATCTTAGGGATATTGTATGAGATGCGCGGAAGCTCAGTAGCTGATCAGTGCCAGAGCTGCCAAACTCATTCCACATGAACCACCTATCATTTCATAAAGAGCCACCTCCAGGACCTGCTCAGGATGTAGTTTGGAGGCATGTTCTATATCATGTTCCACAAGTACAAAACAGCATGTAACTGGGAGGATTGACTCGGCTTTGCAAGTGTGGGTCTTGGGCACAGATCACCTACTAGCCCACCCGTATTATGTTGAAACAGTTGCCAATGTGTGGGTGGCTTCACTTTATTCCACTTCGGGATTCAGCTGTACTTTGCTGTACTACAGAAAACTTGCAAGCGGCACACCTCATGCCATTTCTGTAGGGGTGTTGCTATGCAATTGGCATCCCTTCGGGTGCGTCAATGTTTCGCAAAATCACTATATATAGGTAATAGGTAACAGCTAACCTCCCAAAAAGACTCCCACGCATCTTTTGCATTCCCATCCATTCCTATCGCGTAGCCGTTGCCCGGCTTCCTTCAGGGCTCGCATGGAGAAGTCGGTCTACGAGCGCAACAGCTATGGCAGCATGGTCTCCGTAGTGCCCGGCCAGGTGCTCGAGGACACAGTAGACGGTGGAAACCGTCCGACCGGGAATCATGTTTGGCCGGAAGAAGTACACACCTTTTCCGTTGTGTTGAACCAAGAACCTTTTGAGGAACCTGCCATGATTGAGTCAGAATTACATATATAATATATACAGTAATCATGTTATTACCAAACGGTTGATCACCCGAATGCATGCTTAACCAACGATGTGTATCGACAGCGAGCTTCGTTCTTTGGCGAACGAAGCCACGACGCTGTACCTCCTAACGGCTGACCGCACGACAGCGATAGCAGATGGTCCTGCGCGGTCGGGTTCTGCAAAGGAACGCACGTGCGTCGGCATTTGCAGGAATAGACCAGGCGACCAAGCGCAGTGACATTGGCTCGCACTTTTGGATTAGAAGCAGCTTCGGGCAGTGCTTGCCGTGGGTACAATAGACGTTGGCATCTTCCATCCCTATGTAGCCTACCCTCGTTTGCCAAGGTAGGCCTTTTCGCTTTAATTGAAGAGCTAAACGTCTAAAGTATTCCCGTGCTTCCCGTTGCTGTTCGCAAAATTGACCTGGTAGTGATTGGAGGTCGACATGTGCAGGAATTCATTGCAAGATATTGCAAGGCTGGCTCACATGGCTTTCCCAACATTTGCAGCAGGTATTTATGGGCAAAACAAAGGTTCGGAGTGCAAACATTGGACTCGGTTTGATTTGAAGTTGCTGTGGTTTGGTGTGCAAGCTTTGCTCTCGCATGCGACAGTACTTGACGATAGGAGGATCGCCAAGCACTTGGTTGCTTTGTCAGTTTGTCCGCATGGTATACATTTTTTTGCTATTAGGTTGGAGACCATTGCTTCTAGGTTGGAGGCCATTGCTTCTAGGTCGGAGGCCATCGCTAGTAGGTTGGAGGCCATCGCTTTTAGATCAGTCTTTTTAATCAACTTGTCTCAGAGGTTGAATCGAGGTTGAAGCATTCATAAGGTGCGAATGCTTAGTTTTTGCATGTGTTTGCGAACACAGCGAAGAAAATCCGATTTGGACAAACCCTGGCCAAGCACCTCAGCCGATGCCGATCACAAGTCTAAGATGTGTGGTGGCTTTTGGCCCAAACTTTTTGGAACAGCAGACGGGTCTTCCCTCCACATGACCATCTTTTTTTCTGCTGGTCAGACTATCTTTGAGGCGGTATGCCTGCTCTTGCTCTCTCTCTCTCTCTCTCCCTCTCATCTCTCTCTCTCTCTCTCTGAAAACAAGCGAGTGAGTTATTTTTCAAGAGGGAATAGCTTCAGCACGTCTGAAGGGAAAAAGGATGGAATAGCTTTAGCCACTTTAGCCCGGGGCACAGGAAGTTTGCGGCGATCGTGTCATTCTTCGCGACCTAGGACCTAGGAACACGTGCAAGACTCCAACGAGCCCCAGACAGTTCTGAACGAATCCGATCCGAGGAGTTTAGATGAATTTAGCATATTTGGGTGATTTGTGTGTGAGTGTGGGAGGGGAAGCTGCAGGGTTGCTGCTGTTGTTAAGCATTTGCAGAGTACCTTTTTCAGAACATCTCAATCACTAAGCTAGGGTGCAAGTTTTGGTGATAAGGCCTTTGGTTGAGGCCTTTTTGTACTGCTTGGGGCCTATACTTCCATTGCTTGCCTCGCCCCGGAAGGTGGTGTTGAGATATGTTGAGCAGCTTGCCCACATCCACTTGACCAATCCTGGCGTTTTCGCAATTGATTCTTCACCGTTTTTCTCTACGAACCTGGGAGGCTTCTCTGATGGCCTTTCTCGCGTCGCAATGTTTCACTGAAGGCGCGGGCCATCCTGAGTATCGAGACTGCGAATTCAGGTAGTGCTAGTCCATGACAGCCGAGGGAGTGTGTAGTGAGATATCATGTCATGACTGTTCTCCTGGCTAGGAGAAGTGTTCAACAATACTTCCAAGATTTTCAAGGTTCTTCAGAACCATGCCGAGTTGCCCGCCACCTTCGCTATCTAGACTCTAGACCGGATTTTTGTAATGGGGTGTCAATCCAATTGGGCAGCATTGTTGACAGACGTCAGCATTGCCTGGGGATTGCAGCAGTGGGCGAGCCTATTGTACTTCTCCCTGATCAAAGTTACGCACTTTAAGATCATTGGTTGCTTGAGATTTCATGGCTGTAGAACGCACGTGTTGATGCAAAGAACGAAATTAAAATACCGTACTTGGTCCTCTTGAATCCTGGAACATTCATACATATCTAAACTAAAGACCGAGATCTGTGTTTTGCTCGCATTTATATAATGAATCTGTTGGAGAGTCATTCGTTTAGAAATGAGATGAACTGAGTGCTGTACCATATGATCGAATGCTTACAGCGCTGTGGGACAGTGAGGGTTCAAAGAGGCTGAATTGCTTTGGCTAGACAAAGTCAGCTTGACCTTGAAAGTCCGCAGTACAAGGAGAAGGTCTTACCCATTGCTGTGCTCTTGGATTTTGCCTTGAGATGCGGTTAAAGCATGTGCAACTCTTTTGATTGTTGCCAACTACCACCCCTTCACAGATAGGAGGAAAGGAGTTTGTACAGTTGTCTGCGGGGCGGATGTCATGTCAAGAAATCCAAGTGGTGTAATTCGCGCACGAGTTTCAGGCTTTGAGTTGCCCAATGTTGCTTGCGATAGAGCTTTTTGTCCCTTCCCAGAACTCAAGGTCCGTATGTAGGAGATGTAAGCTTTAAATGGTGTTTGGAACTCAAGTGAAAAAGGAAAAACACCCCAAGACACTTGGCAAACCAGAGACATTGGGCACACGTCGAAGGGTTTCAGAGACTTCGTGCTTGGGGTTGGAGCTCCAGGGTAGAGCCTTCGAGGTCCAAAAGATGAACGCAGCTAAGTCCTTCGAAGCTTCCTCAGTCCTTCATTAGTTCTATTGTCAAGTTAAACATTCACCACCTTTGAGAGTTAGACATTCTTCAACCACCTGTCACCCTGCATGCAAGCAGTCAGCGAGGAGGTGGTTGTGAACACTAACCGTGCCGACCGGACCGAGCTTGAGACCGAGCGGACCATATCCGCAGCTGCGAGCTCCACAGACGTCCACCACTCTGTTGCCGAGCCAATTCCGAGCAATGGGTGGAGATGGCGGTCAGGCCGGAATCGAAAAATTTGTTTATTCTTTGGGAGTCAGGGATTGCTGAGGATGGATGTATAGTGAGGTTGGAGAGATAAGCAGCAAGAAAGACTTACCTTAAAGATCCTTGCAGTGCAAATGATTCTCGAATAAGGTTAGACATACGGGTGTGTATTAAATTTTGGGGGACCTCTCAAGAATCCTTCGGAAGAGGGTAGACCAAAACCCAGTTGCTGGGGTACCACGACTTGCGGACGGCGGTCTGTCGCACGCTTCCCCAGAAAGCCCCTTCCAATGTGTTACTGGGGGTACTTGGGGTGATGGGATAATGTGATGTAACATGCCCTCGACCTCGGGTGAGTGGAGTATGGCCAATGCGGTGAATGTGGCTGTACAAGTCCACGGTATATCCACGTGTGTGACATGTGTGTACACGTGTGTGACATGTGTGTAAATGAATTATCTACGAATTGAAGCTCTGTGACCACTCGTATGTCAATGTGCGTGCACGAATAGCTAGGGTCTGGGAGTCTGGGAGGCTTTCCAGACCATTTGGCTTGCGGAATCTTGCGATTAATTTATATATAATATAATATATACTCTTACTAGTAGCTTCTTGTTCCTAGTAGCGATGCCCGGGTTCCGAGTAGCGATGCCAGCAGCTACTAGTAGCTTTTTGCACCTGCTCGGACTTCTGGGAGTCGAGAACAGTGAATGGTCGGATTATGATTGGCAAGAAGTACTGGGTAATCGGTCGAAAATGGTGGATCATGTTTGTGGTCAAGCTGGAACTGCGAAATTAGAGACATTGTTTTTGCGGCATTGGGTAGAATAGGTCGGCTTGAGACACCTGCTTTAATGGTGCTGTCGAAACCTAATGCTGCCATACTGCGAGCTCCTGCTTTTTATATCGTGGGGTCTAAATGTTGTAGTACCAGTCGAAATGTTTCTGCTTGCTGTCGAAGTGCTCGCTTTTTAGGTTGTTATTAATTGGATCCGTGTGTCTTGCATAGGTGCTTCGATGTAGCCTAGGTCGAATTGGCAGATCCATGTCTGTGTGACTCAGGAAGGAACCTGTGAATTCGTACCAACCAATTACTAGGTCGCCCTGAATGGCGGAAGAATATGTTGGGAGCAATTTTAATGTTATCATGAATTGCCATACTGCAACTGCAAATGAGCGCCCCCAAATACATGTCTTATAGACCATCGGGTGTGGTGGAGTAAGTACCAGGTAGTCTGCGGATGGGGGATTCCATTGTGCGAATTGATGCAGAATGTTGGCATATGTGAGTGCAATACTGGCATTCTGCG
>CAXAMN010017158.1:0-81584 GCA_963970005.1 Durusdinium trenchii
CACCATCCAGAACTAACATGTTCTTTTACGACTACTACTACTACTACGACTACGACTACGACTACGACTACCACTACCACTACCACTACCACTACCACCACGACTCCTGCTGCTGCTACTGCTACTGCTCGCAAAGGTACCTCCATGCACTTTCAGAGACAGGAACAACTCAGCACCATCACTGAGGCTCTTCGCAGAAGCGTTGAGCCGAGGGGAAAATCCCAAGGACATTACGCAGGCGCAGGCACGGAAACCCAAAGTGTAGATGAGAATTTGATGTTGGATTGGCTTGAAGTGGAACCATTTGTTGGCCTTCTGGCGGAACGGGCCCTTTAAAAGGGTGTCGCAATCCGTGTGGATGCAACACTGTAGGCGGTAATTTGAGAAAATCCAAACGTGTGGCGATGGTCTTGCACAACCTCACAACAAGTCAAATAGGTATTTGTGGTTGTTCTCTACTTGTTTTACCCTGCTGCACTTCGTCCTCTACTACATTTCTTTAGAAGTCATGTGGGTCGGCAACAACACATGCCATGTGTGGTGCGCATATGTTGAGGTCTCAAGAATGGTTTGGAATCCCAACTTGTTATCAATGGTGGCCAAACGGATCTATTTTGGTTGCAAATTATGGCTAAGAAAATCGTCAAATTTGGGTGTCTCCTTCCTGTATCTACTCAACCGACACATCATCACTCCCGAGACTCCAACTCGGGAAGAAAAGAACACGAGAACTGCTTTTGGATCTGACTTACTCATGTTGCTATATATGAGATGCCATAGCTTCAATGCAAGATGCAGGGACGAGTTGCAACAAAAGGGAGTGTTCGAAGGTTTATTCATGTCAACGATCTAAGAAACGCATCATTTACCGCAATTCTGGTCCATCATGATCCCATTGGTTCTTGTCGTTTTGATTCGGAGGCCGACGAGGCAAGAAACCGCATGGCCAGTAAGATCCGGAGCTTGGCGAGGCGATCGAAAGTTTCAACGGATGGCTGATCGATGAAACCACCGAGGTGTATGCCATAGACGTCCCGGAATAGAATGAATTTCAAGACATGGTTGAGAGGAACTAGTTTTTGATCTCTTTGATGGTTCTTTGATTGACAGACCGATCATGATTAGATACACTTCTGAGTTACAGACGAATGAAGTAGCTGAGTGTCACAGAATCTTTTGAGTAAGTTCTCCCGGTGTATGGAAATTACACAGGCGACGTGTTCATGACCAGAAATTGGTAGCCCATTGATGCGAAGATGCAATGGGTTTGTAGGCCAGCGATGATCAACATTTCTGTGCTGGGTTTTGATGGCAGCTATAGCTTGGAGAGCACCAGTCTCCGCTTGGGCATGATTTCGACCGGTTCTTGGAGAGTGTGAACCTGCCAAACAGAGTGCAAATCAGTTTCTGAAGGCTGACTTGGGGCAGTCCTAACTGATCATTAACCTCGGCTCAAACCAAAGAGTTGTGCCTTGGTTCCTCCACCAGCACACCTCAACTGCAATAGCTGTCACCAGATGGTAGTTTCCTGTCGCCTACTTCCTTAGCAGATGCCTGAAGTAAAGTGCTGTTGATTGAAAACTGCCATTGAGTTGGAAACGCCTTGCATGTTCTCGGAGCCCTGATGACTCCACGTAGCCGAGAGCAGGTTGATGTAAAGGAAATTCACGCTTCAACTTCAATGGCCTTTCATGTGCTTTCATCCTCCATGTTGTTGCCCGCACTTGGCGGAGGCCTTCGTGAAAAGATAAAGCACGCACATCGCCTGGACCGCCTGGTGTTTGGACTTCCAGAGGAATGTCGAATTGTCAGGGTGGCATGTTCCATCATTGTCCCATGTTTTCCTTTTTTGTACCTTTGGAATCCTTTGGACCTTTCTTTTCCTTTGCCCAGGGTAGGCACGTGTGGTTTTTCCATATGTTTGATTCTTGCCTGTTTGGGCTGATCGGATTCCACCGATGTCTAGAGTTTACGAGCGAAAGTCATTCGAAGGTTGGAGGGTGCAACAGCTCATGGATCAGCTCACTGTCGTAGGCATGACACACACTCTCTCTCACACGCACGCACAAAACCTTTGAGAGCCCCCTACTAAACTCTGAGATGTTTGGGCGTCTCTTGGGATCAGCTTCTGAGATAGGGTCAGAGGCACATACTAACGTATCAGCACTTACGGGCAAGAAAAATCTTTTCGGATTGGAGACTGAAGCCCTAAACAGCCCATTTAGCCCCTTGGCTTACTTGTGAAGCACAAATTCCACACGAAAGAGTCTCACTTGATTTCACCTCTTGCAGAGGACCTTAAGTCAGGTGAGCGCCAACTTCGAGAACTGGTTAGTGTGTCTTAATGGCTCTACTGGTAGTAGCATTTAGTAGCGAGACCTAGTAGATATCTATCAGACCCAAACAGATAACATCAGATTCTTCCCATTCTTTATCATTTGGAGCTTGGAGACATGCAAGACATGGCCAGCCCGAGGAAGACTAAGTCGTTCAGATGTGAAAGGCATTGAAAGGATAAGATCAACTGTCGCTTTAGCTGTTTGGCTTGCAGCCAACTGTGGGCCCAGAACAACTCAGCTTCTACTAGCAACACAGATTAATTTCAACTTTGTTTGGCACCACTCCCTATCACCGAACGCCTCAGAGATGCCATTTGGTTTAGATAGAACTCAATATGAACAAGTCTACACCTGCACTCTCATTTTTGGTCCGCACCGATTTTTTCATGCACGATGTTGTCTCTGTTTGGACACAAAAACAAAAAGAACTTGACTTCACCACACCACCATGTCACCGCCCAAAAGCATTGTCCAGCGTTACACATTGTGCGCATTGCGCCCGTGTTGCCCATTGGGGTGAAGTTTCATGCGGCGGAGAAGTGCTGCGCAAGATGAGGCGCCAGAGGCAAAGCTAGAGGCGGAGAGGCGGGCAGAAACGCGAGAGAAGGAGAGGGGCAAAAGAAAGAGAGGAGAGAAATGGTGGGAGATGACACGCGATAAGGAAAGATGGTGGGATGAGTTGATCGGAGGCGAAGTGATATTGAAATGGCCCAAGAGGGAATGACTTGCGGAATAAAGCTAGTGTTCCAACAACGTGTCCATAACAAGCGGTGAACAGGAGTCCTCACCTTCAGAATCTTATGATGATCCAAGCTGAGTCACTGTGCTAATAGACTCCTGCCCCCAAAATGATTCTGCAGATTCCCAATATCAAAGCTTACATGTTTTCTGAGGTTTTTTGTAGACAACTGTGACCCCTCTCTATTCTCACGAGCCACGGGTTTGGCATTCCAAACATGACCGCCCCAGGTGGCGGCATTTGGCACTGGTTCGCATCAGTCCATCCACCAGCACCGCAGTTGCATCCGCCGCCGACGCTGCTATCGTTTTATTTGGACAAGCTATGGCTATGTGTGTTTTTGAAGGTACTGCTGATACAGAAGCGCTAAGAGGTTCCGCAAGCAAGTGATATCAAGTGAGGTCAGTGATGAAGGAGGACATTTGTGGGATAGTGTCTAGATGTGTCTAGAAATATCGAGGGAAGTATAACTAACTTTGTTCTTGCCGTCAAAGACCAAGTGGAAACATGGTTTTCTACAGCTGAGCGTGTCATTTTGTTGGAAACAGTTTTCAACGTCAACATCGTACAGCCTCGGATCCCAAAGTGCTGCTCCAAGATTTCAATCTCCTTTGCACCTGGGCAGCGTTGCTGGTGCTGATCACCGGCTTGGCAGAGTGCTCTTCCAGCACAGCCTATGGCAACCTGGCTCGGAGTTCATGGGAGATCCACGAGGCCCATTGTTATTGCAAACGGTGCATTGTATTTGACTATCATATTGATGGTGAATATCGATGGAGGAATACCATTCCCAGAAAGATGTTGTCACGCAAGGTGTTGCACATTTGTGAAAGAGTGGAGGCGGTGAGTACTGCACAGGTCTAGACCCACCAGGAATACCCCATTGAGTTTTTGCACTGCTGAGCGAACCACCAACCACTGTTGATGAAGGAAGCCCTGCAACACCGGGTCGCGTGCACAGAATATTGTATGTAGGGATATGTGACATAAACATGTGTTTGTGCATTTTAACAGTACTACAGTTTGTTTGGCCCCGTGCTTGCAGGCAAATTCGGCAACGAGAGCCTCTTCTCTGTACCCCCTCGAGTTGGTTGGTGGCTGATGGATCCTGGGCTCAAAATTGCACATGTCAAAAGAGGGCCCAGATATTTTAATCTGAGCCTCCTTCCCGAATCCCAACTTCCAATTCTGTGTTCCTAAGGGTGGAGGCTTGTATGGAATCTTGATTAAGCTTACGCGCAGGTTGAGCAGGTGCGGTTTTGCGCTAGTTTGTTTCGAGGAGTTACCTGTCACCATCTCCTTCCTCTACTCCTTCTTCTACCTTCCAGGGCCTCAAAAACAAGCCCTGGCGCCACGCATTTGTGCAGCAGTTCCTTGCTTAATATGGGCATTGGGCAGAGAAGCTGTTGCAAAACGCAGCCGTCACTAAATTGCTCTACTACCAACTTGGTACGCTTGGTGGTTGTGCGGGTGGCAACGTAGAATAAGTATAAGTAGGCAGGCATTGGAGACTGCTGGCAACACTTCGCAGACCTCAAGTATGAGAAAGGATGCAACAGACCATGAGAAAGCTGACAGTTTGCAAACCAAGTCCGTTTTTGTTGGTACACAAATTCTCTTTGCACAAGAAGCAACACCTCCCTTCATTTATTTGATTCCTCGTCAGAGACCAGTGCGCGAGGTTATGTGTTTGCACTACAGCTACCGTGGCTGGATCTATCCTTACTTGCTCCGTTGCTTTGCAGTTGAATTGGGATCTGAAAACCGAGGTGTTTGAAATGATTCAAGTGTGCTTTCCTCGGCACAACAGCACAAAACCTATCATCCCCAAATCAGTTGATTGCGAGCTTGGTGTCACGCTTGATGTTTGAGGGGTCGTCTTGCTTGGGACTTGTATTGGGCGCATTACTTCTAGTGCATACAGTCACCAGACTTGCTGATCATCACAACTGGTGGCTGCGATGTTCTCACGCAAAAGAATCCCGTTATATCATTTAGCGATATTCAACGTTTTTGTACCATATTGAAACCGAGGCATTTACCAAATGACTCCCTTCATGTGTGTCATGTTTCCATGACCCAATCGTTTTCTCACAGTTGTTCTGTGACAATTTAGGACCGCACCCGGGTGCTCGCAGCAACTTCTCGCTGATGCCGGCGCTGGGTGGCTGGCTGGTGACCATCACACATGGATACCTCAATGGGAGGCCACCAATCGACGGGATACCGACCAGGGTCAACGTTAAAAAGAATACAGAGCGAGAGAGAGAGAGAGAGGGGGAGCTCTATTTAAGTGAAAAAGATGACTCTCATTTCTCTATACCGGAACAACTGTCGTAGCTGTTTGTGCAGCCTTGTGATCCAATTACAAGCCTTTGTGTCATGTTTTTGTTTGTGCACACTGCTCATTGCAATCGATTTGCATGAGTGTATTGGGTGTCTCTCGGAAACCATGTGCCTTCACCACCAGCCGACAATCACCGGAAAACAAATCCACACTGAGCTACTCGCACCAAGATCCACAAAAAAGTTGCTGAACCAGCTAATGCGCAGCTAGATCAGGGAGGTTCAGGTTGGTTCACTGCTTTTGTAATGGCCCAGATCAGTGGTATCCCGTCACCTAATTATATAACTGAGTTTGCCAACATGACTCCAGATCTAAGTGGTTGTGTTTTGGTTTCAAGTTTGCGTTTAGGCAGGAAAGGTCAGGCCAGTGAGCCTTTGAGAATCGAGTGGCGAATTTGCGTTGGAAGAAAACCCGACTGCTTTAACCACCCCTCCAATGCAGGTGGTTTGCAGAGTTCGGGCTTCATTTGGGCAGAGGCTTTTGCTGAAGAGGACCAAAGTTTGGCAGTGGTTGATGCATCTCAGGTCTCACACAGGTCCCCTGCAGCTCATGCACTGCTTTTTTGTCTTTCCTGGTAGGTTCGTCCGTGCTGAATGTTTTGTGTGTAATGAGATTGATGACTGTTTGGGCTAGCTGCTAGCTGCTCGAGCGGCCCGCAAGGTTCTGAGGGAGTAAACAGTAATTAGCAAATCCAGGTGGTGCGTGAAGCATTTGAGAAGCTCTATGACAAGGTCGTTTGCCCCAGAAAACCACTAGAGAGGTACTAGCTACTTTGTACTGTGTTCTGGTGTCCCTGCGCCCGATCTGATGTAGACAAAGTGACCACCCCAAGTTTGTTTTGGAGCATCACAAAACTTAGTTTTGTCTTCTTGGAGTAGCAAGACATCCTGTTACTCGCTTTGGCGGAGTTGATTCACATTGCCTTCTTTTGTCATGTTACCCGTTTTTTGCAGAGTGCCACCATAAGCTGGGAAGTGCCACCCATAAGCTGGCAAGCTTCCCGGTCAATTCCAAACGCAAAACCTTTAACTGCTCGTTTGAGGAAAGAAATGGCTCTCGGATGTGCGTGTCTCAGCTCTGATGTGGATGCATTGCGATTTTGTTGTATTGGTTTGCCTGGAAAGAATGGAAAAGGACCTTCATCGTTGCTCCTGGTGTGCTGGCTGTTTTGGCCATAAGGTGCCTTTCCCCGGACAAATGTGCACTATCAGCTATCGGATAATATATTACTTTTGGGATTTGATTTCACTAGGGCTCTCTTTGCAGCTGCCCCTAATCTTTTGTGCAAGCTTCCTCGTTCCCCTCGCTCTTTATTCCTGCAAGTCTGTTTTGGCTTCAATGAATTAAGCACAGGCAATCCTTCAGCTTTGCAGAGTTTTACTGTAAATGGTTTGACCTTTGAAGAGGCATATGCGGCATGTACGACAAAGCGTGTTTGTTTCCAAAAAAGGATTGTTACGGCATTTCCTCTGAAGTGATGCAGAACCAGTTCATCGAATGTGGTTTAAAGGTTGCCAGATCAGTTTCACCACCCCAGGCTTCCTTCTGGGCCTCCTCCTCTACTTCTCTGGCTTTATCGCATTGGCGCCTGCGCCAAATCATAGGGGCCGCCATTCTCAATGAGGCATAAAGCATTTCATGCACTCGCGGTACAGTTCTAAGCTATGCTCATCCACACCAATGAAATCACAAGTTGAGACCCATAGACTCGGGACCTCACTTTGTTCATCTTTGGGATTTTGATGGATTTTGAGGTGCAAGGAGCACCAGCCATGGGGTATGGCAGCCACTCTCACATGATGCCAAGTTCAGGCAGACGAAGATTGACAAGAGCTGGTTCTCAACCTTTGACTGGTCCCTTTTCTTTATTGTTGAAGGGTGTCAGGTTTCATGTTTCAAGTGCGGAGGTTGCGCACAACATCTCAAGGGCGGGCCTGGTCTGGCAACTTCTTCGCATCCCTCTACGACTCTACATCTCCATAGCTCAGTCGCGTCAACCTCCAAATAACCAACAATCAGCACAACAGCCCCCAAATCGCCGTCCGTAGGACTGATCGCCATCATATGAGGCACAAGCTTTCTGATGCTTAATGAAGTAGCCTCTTTACAGTCAACCATTGTTTGCTTATATTGCTGCATGCAGGGATCGAAGGTCAGTTCATAGGCAAGAGAAGTCTCAAACTCCCCGTAGAAATCACCTTTACAAAACCGACATCGAAGCTGAAATAGCATGCTGGGAGTGCTGGTTCAGGTCTACCACGACTACCTGATGCGTGAATTGCGCTCCAGTCCAGGTCCCCGAAGCTTGGATTTACGTCCTGTCAATGGGGCCCAGTGATAGAGCCTCTCTTCAGTACCACTCTAGGTCCAAGCTCGTTCTCCAGGAAACGCACGTGTCATCTCTTCTCATGCCTCTTGTGACTCTTGTGTCTCTTTGGACAATCTCTTCGCATGGGAGTCACTCCGGGCGGATCCTTGGATCCTGAATTTTCAACCGACTCGCCTGTTCGCCAATGTCTCAGGATATAGAATACCCCATGGCGGCCTGTTCGACTACGCTACGCAAGCAGTCTATTTCTGCGAGCTGCTTGCTTGCACAAAGACGTGATCAAGGTGCTGGCTCTTGCTTTGAGCAGGTAGAGCTTATCGTCTTGTTTGCCACATCACTCACGAGCTTGAAAAAGCAGGTTACAAGGGCGATCTTCCAAGTGTCTTTTCGTTTGCGGAATCTTGCGTATCAACATAGATCCATGCACAGGTGTCTATAGTCTCCTTGAAGCAAATGCAGCATTGCGGGGTCGTGGGTTGGGATATGCTGTTTTGCCAGCAAGAGAACGGTGTTTTCTTCACCAATAAACTAAAAGAGTTGCCTTGGCAAATGAAAAGCCACGGCAACGCCCTGACAAACAAAGTTAACACACAGACTTTGCTTGCACAGCACTGTTTGCACGGACGAGAAGATTGTTGGAGTTGAAATTTCATGAGCACATGGCATGAAGGTCGACCGCCGTCCGTTACTTTCACCCTCAAATCACCAGGGATCCCTAGAGCCGCCGCGAGAAAGGTTTCGTGCGAGTTTGGTAGCGGAGCCCTGCACCACGCAGGGCTCCCGCGCGCCATAGGCTGTTCTGCGCGGTGGCTGCCGCGCTGCCTGACCTCGACCTCAGGCCACTTTCGAGAACGAGCTGTAAGACCAGGAACACCACGACTCTGCTTCCTGGCATCCGTTTCATCAGGCTTGTGGCGTGCACTTGCTTTCACTTCTACCAGCTGACGGTAGACCACCACGTGATCCAGAGAGCCCTGCGCTACCCGATTCAGGTCAAGAAGACTGTGAGGTTCGAGCTCGATCGCAAGACGCTTGCCTTGCAGGACACCCACCAGTTGCACTACTACACGACCCTGAAATCGGAGCAGTACAGGACCTTTGCCTGTCCTTCAGCATCGATGGCGACCTTGCCGTCGACAGGAGTCCCATTGCAAGAGTATCGCAAGGACTGTCCGCCCGGATGGGCTCCTGGGATACCAGATTATCCCCTTCGTCACTATTTTGACAAGCTGAAGCTCTGGTATAGGATCTATGACGGACCTGACGAATCAGTCGGACCATTGGTAGCTGGACGCCTTCGAGGAAGAGCTCAAAAGATAGCTTTGAGCCTTCGTCTCATCCGCCCCGACGGCAACTATGACATTGGCGACAGCGCTTTAGTCCGACTGTCAGTTGACGAAGTCCGTGATCCCATGGATCCAAATGTCATCTTGCAGCATCACATCCAGAGCGGCATCTCCGCCTTGGCGACAGCTCTTCGTGCCGCATTTGGTCAGTCCGACCAAGAGATGACGACCACCGCCCTGGAAGCTTTCCTTGAGCTTCGAAGAGGAAAGATGTCGCTTCAGGACTATGCGGCAGAATGGGAGCTTCGTCTGGAAGAGGCTCAAGTCCGTGCAGGCTTGGAGCTCAACAACGTCGCCAAGACCTACCTCTTCTTCCGCAACAGCGGACTGCCTGTGAAGTTCGTTGCGGATGTGAAGATGCAGATCCATGGAGATATGAGCAGGTTCGATGAGGCCCGACGACTCTCTCTTCGCATCAGCAGCAGAGGAGATCAACAGCTTTCCACCAATCTCTATGCCTCATGGTCGACAACACCACCTATGAAGACTACTACCAGGACAGTTGGGATTCTTGGACATGGGATGGATGGCACGCCCCGGACGTGTACTATGATCAATGGGTCGACGACCATTGGGCTGACTCTGCATGGAGCTATGACGCCTGGATGAGAGAGGGAGAAGAAGAGGAGCTATGGCATGATGCACAAGACACAGCTTCCGAATGGCGCAGCCCTGAACACTATGACATGGCCGCAGGAGATGAAGCTGAAGAAGCACCTGCCGTCGAGGAGTACTACCAGGGCACCAATGACGGATGCTTTGTCTGTGGCTCCAAGTATCATCGAGCTGCTCAATGCCCAGTGAACCACGGACACTCCGGTCCACATGGCAAAGGATTCCAAGGAAAAGGCAAAGGCAAGAAGGGCAAAAGCAAAGGCTTCGGCAAGAACAGAAAAGGCTTCAGGGGCAAGAGCAAAGGCAAAGGCAAACCCTACTACTACGACGACTACTATGCCTACCGACGCCAACCTGACCATGGACTCTTTGCAACGAGTTCACCTACAAGGTCATCCTCATCCATTGCTACCAGCAAGACGATTGCGCAAGAGAGTCCACCACGACAAGTTGGCGAGCTCTTTGCCTGGCGAGGATCAGCCCCTGCTGAGGAAGAGAGTGTCACCACACCAAGCACTCCACCTGCTGATCCAGCCAAGAGAAGCCTGAACTTTGCGACAACATTGCACACCTCAGCGGACGTGTTCCACACCGTCCAAGGTCACAAAAGACGAGGACTTCTCATTGATCCAGGAGCAGCAGCCGGCCTAGTTGGAAGTGAGACTTTGAGAGACATCATTGAGCACTGCTATCCCAATGCACACCGAGAAGAGGCAATCACATGGTCTGACTCCGATGCCACCATCGCCGGCATCAGTGGACAACCAGACAAAGCTCTTGGCAGAGTTCATTTGCAGCTGCCACTGAAGGACATGAAGGCCACCTACACGGCCGATGTCATTGGGAATGCAGGCTCGCTCTGCCCGGCTCTGGTTGGCAATCCTGCTCTATGTGAAATGAGAGCATCACTCCACTCCAGATGGTTTTGACAACAATGATGGCCTCTTGGTGACTTGGGACACCAACAACTCAGTCAAACCAGAGATGCATTTGTTTCGATGTCTTCTCACTGATTCTGGTCACTACCTCCTTCCTTTGGATGAGCAAGCTGAAGTACCAAGTCAACACTATGAAGCTTGCCACTTCATTCGACATCTCTCCAACGTGTCGAAGACCAAATGGCCAGATCACGCTTACACGTTCTGGCAATCAGTGACTCAGACCGAGGCAGACCCGAAGCAGAAGTGGAGATCCGATGAGCCACACAAGATCAAGGACACCAATTCTCCAAAACGGGTGTCTTTTGGCTGACAGTGAGCTCACGGATTCAAAAGAGGCAGATGACACTTTCCCTGAGGCTGAGATTACAGAGGCTGTTGAGAAAGCTTTAGATAGCACATCTGAGGAGGCAATCTCTACAGCGATAACATCATCTAGCCCAACTGAGGAGTCAATGACCAAAGCGATGACACCATCCAGCACATCGGAGGAGCCTATGTCGACAGCAACTGATGAAGTGTTTGGCACTGGTTTTGACAAGCTTCCGCTGTATGCAAGAGATGATTTTCCCTCGCATCTCTCTTCCAGTGACCTGACGCGACTTCACAAGGACTACAGAGCAATGCCGGAAGAATACTACACTCGATCTGGCAAGAGAGTTGTCACACCACAGAACTTCAACACCTGGCTTGGTGAAGCACGTCGCAAGAAGGTCAAGTGGCATGGTTGGGAACTATGCTCAGGCTCTGGTCGCTTCTCACTCCTGCGCGTCTTCGCTGGTCTCACGATGGGCTTTCCCGTGGACTACCGCTATGGTTGGGACATTGCACATCCAGATCATCAGAAGATGCTCGACCAGGCCTAAGACGTGCTGCCCTGACTTCCTACTATGCTCACCTCGCTGTAAGTTCTGGAGCATCTCATCATCAAGAAGAGATCGACAAGAGCTCATGAAAGATCGAGAATCAGAACGGCCAGCTTTGGTCTATCTGCAAGACAAGATGTACCAGCAGACCATTCGTCAGAAGATCTACTTGCTGGAACACCCATGGAGCTCAGCATTATGGACTGAAAGCGTCATGACTGAGAACAAGACCTTCGTGGGCCATCGACGAGCCAAGCGCACTGATCAATGTGCCTTTGGAGCGTGTGCAGAGAACAGGCAACCGATCCTGAAGGCTACTGGTCTAGAAGCCAACTTCAAGCTGAGAGCTAGTCTCAAGCGTTGCAATGGTCATCGAGGAGTACCTCATCTACCACTTCAAGGACAACACCGAGGAATCTCACGGACTGCAATGGCTGCCGTCTATCCTGTGAGATTCTGCCGGGCGATCATTGAGGACATCCTCTACCATCTACAACCGCGAGGCAGCTTTCGACCCAATCGCTTGAACGCCCTCACCAATGTGGAGATCTTCTACAAGTGTGAGCGATGCTCCATGGGAAGAGCTGCCCTACCATTCATGGAGCACTCCTTCATTTCTGGAGAATGTCGCTATGGCAGACACCCAGACAAAGCACCAGCGACACCAAGCATGGCAGCTAATCCACTGGAGGACTTCAAGCGAGCAGCAAAATCTCATGCATTGGCTAAGAAGGTTGAGCTCAACTACCCCGAGGACTTTGACTTCACTGCGGAGGAGGCAGTGTGGATCAAGTACCTCATGTGTGAGATCATCAAATCCAGTTTGGCCGTCTTTGATGAAGCCAAAGGTGAAGACTACATCTACTGGCTGACCGATCCATCTCTGCTGATGGCCGTCAAGCATTGCCTGAAGAAGATCACGCATGTCCATGGAGTACATGTGACACTACATCCATTCGTCAAGGCTTTTCCAGAACCACACCTCTCAGCAGAGAATGCGCCACTTCGCCTCATTTGTCGTGGCACCTGTGAGAGCTGGCAACTCTATGCTCTTGAGGATCTGAGAGAACTTTCTCCAGCTCAACAACGAGAAGCCATTGATGAAGAGAATTGGATGATCACCTTCTTCGGCAACAATGTGCCGCCATCGACGAAGGTTCCTGGAACACCTGGTCCCGGCACACCAGCAGCTGCAGCACCATCCACACCGAGACCTGCTATTGCTGATACTGTTCAACCAGAAGAACCCGCTGCACCTTTGGCAATACAACCATATGATGAAGTGGGCACTTCCAAGGCAATAGAACTGCGCACCATGAAGCCCCTCTACAGCATCAAAAGAGTCCTTCATCGTCTACCGCAAGAAGTAAGCAAGGACACTGTGAATGCCAAGAGAATGCTGCTTGGTCTTCATGAACGACTATGGCATGCCAATGCGACAGATCTGGCGAACTTGCTGCTGAGAGCAGGCATGCCTCCAGCTGTGGTAGAAATGGCTCATGAAGTAGTTGCCAACTGCACGATCTGCAGGAAGTACTCACGACTACCTGCACGACCGAAGAGCAAGATTTCATTGGCTGCCCATTTTGGAGATGAGGTGGAGATGGACATCTTCTATCTGTGGTCCAAGCCATTTGTTCTCTTGATCGACGTCGCCACCCGCTACAAGATCGCCTATGAGACACCGAGTCGAGAGACGGGCGAACTGCTGAAAGGACTTCTTCACAGATGGATCTCCATCTTTGGTCCTATGAGAGTTCTGACTTCGGATCAAGAGAGCGCCATTATGTCATCCACAGCTGCCATTGAGTTTGAACGCCTTGGAGTGACACGCAATCCAAAAGGAACCACTGCAGGAGAAGCTGGACGACAACACACCGGCACTGGTCTAGTGGAAAGACATGTTGCTTTGATCAAGCTGACCATGCAGAAGGGGTGGAGGATTCTGATGTGGCCACCGAATCAAGCATGAGTCACAATCTTTGCTTGACCTATGGAGGCTATTCTCCATGCATGGCAGTGTTTGGAGTGGTTCCAAGAGCATTCTATGAGTTTGAGACCCCACAGATGACTGCAATCACTGGAGCAGCAGATCGAGATGCCACTGTCTTCGAAACTGCACTAAGGCTTCGTCAAATTGCCCTCACTGCAATCCAGCAGTCACTGGCTGAAGATCGCTTGACACGGGCCACTCTTCACCGCTCTCATCGAGTGGATACCACTGAGCTTGTTCCAGGCACCAGCACCGTTGAGATCTACAGAGACGCAGCATGGAGAGGTCCAGCCACCCTTCTTGAAGCTGATCAAGAAGAAGGAACTGCCATTGTCAAGCACCAAGGAAAGCCTTACCTGATGCCACTACGATTTGTCAGGCCATCGAAGGGCGTCTTCTACAATGTGGACTCCTACACAGGCACCAGCCTATACAAGCTGATGACCATGACAGAAGAAGTTCAGCCATACAAGCAGATGGTTGTGGGCTACAAACGTGTCCTGACTTCATCTGGCATCAACTGGCAGAGCATTGCACTACATCCAAATGAAGAACAACAACAATTGATGAAAGATTTCGCTGACTGGCAGAGCTGGACTCAGCATCCGATCCACGGACTGGTTTATGGTCAGGGCCTGAAGACTTTGACACCTTTTCCAGGCACTTACGGCGCTGTTTTTGTCTGGCAGAAAGGCACAGCAAATTTCGTCAAGATGAACAAGACCAATGACCTTCAGATGAAGCTCAACAAGATCCATGAATCACACTGGGACTCACTGTGCGTCATCTACTTGTACCACTACCCCAATTTCATTGAGGATGAAGCCAAGACTACTTCAGAGATGAAGGCTGAGTCACACAGCCTACCCAGTGTTCCTCATGTACTACCAGAACCTTCTCAACGCATGGAGTTGGAAGATGAGCTTTCATCGGTCATTCCACATCTGCCACAGAAGAGAGAGGACAAAGCATCGCCGGTCCGACTTCCTGAGCAGGAGCCAAAGAGAAGCAGATTGGAAGGCAACTTCACGATCGTCAATACCAACTACCAGAATCTGCACACTCTTCATTGGCTCATGGACAGACAACGTAAGCATCGACTGCACACTCAGGATCTATGGGCCGACTACTATGAGGTTCCAAAGTGGTTCGCTGGAATGACGTTCCAGATGGTCATGGAGAATTCCCAGAACAAGCACGAATACAATCTTCGCACCAAATGCTCCAAGTTGGTGGATCAGTATGGCAGCAAGCATCGGACTTTCTTCATTGAGCTTTCTGCCCAGGCTGTTGGAAGCTATGCATCAGTCACTGCAGAAGACAGCATTGCTGAAAAGGACCTTCCGCCAATTTGGCCAGAGGTCGAGATTGCAGATGAGAAGGAGATTGCTCAGTTCGTCAGCGAGAAGGCCTTTGTGAAGATTCTTCTGGAATCAGTCCCCGCGGACACCGTGATCATAGATGGCACCTGGGTCCGCAGATGGAAATGGAAGGGCAATCAGCGGATCATCAAATCCCGCATGTGTGCCAGAGGATGTTTCGATCCTCAGAAAGACTTCCTGGCCACTCGATCCACGACGGCATCACGATTGTCACAGAGAATGAGAATGTTGCTGTCAACTGCCGCCGTAATGCGTGAAGATCCTGAAAGCTGGGACGTCAGTGGAGCCTTCCTCAAAGGATTGACCTTTGACCGCATCAGAGAGATACTGCTGAAGCAAGGCATCAAGTCTCCAACGAGAGCAGTGGTTTTGATTCCTCCATGGAATGTTTGGCGCCACCTGGCTACGGCAGATCCAGAATTTCATCTGGAACCATGGGAGATTCCACTGTATGGTTTGCGGTGCAACAAGCCCATCTATGGATTGAATGATGCCCCTGTTGCTTGGCAGTTGGGTCTTGGACAGTTTCTCCAGCGAAACAAGGGTCATAGCAGCAAGTTGGACGACAGCTTTTACTTCTGGAAAGATCCTTCCAGTTCGACACCTCTACAAGGAGCGATGACCACTCATGTGGATGATCTAGCTGTTGTTGGCTGCTCAAAGTTCAAGGAGGAGCTCTACAAGGAGATGTGCAAAGAGTTCGGTTCCATCTCACGAGAACATTTGCCATTTCAACACTGTGGCTGTCAATATAGCAAGACACCCACTGGTTTGAAGATGGACCAATCCACCTTTGCATCGAAGCTCAAGCCCTCAGAGAATCCAGAAGGGTCTGATGATCGAGCTCTCACACCTAGTGAGCTGACGCAGTTCCGTTCAGTGCTTGGAGGATTGTTGTGGCTGTGCAGCACAAGGTTAGACATCATTTCTGAGGTTGGCATCCTGCAGAGTGTCGTAACCAAAGCAAAAGTTAAAGATCTTCGTCAAGCCAACCAGTTGGTCAAGAAGGCATGCACAGCTGACAAGCTGAATCTTGGGCTTCATTTTCGACATTTTCCTCCTGATGTTGGCCTTCGCATCCAATGCATCCACGATGCCAGTTCGGCCAGCAAAGGAAAGAGCTATGCCCAGGAAGGCATGATGATCCTCCTCATGCCCGAGCTGCCTGACGAGATCCTACGCCAAGATGACGTCACATGTTCAGACGAGGACATCGCCAAAGTGTCTGACTATGGCCACCTCTTGTTCAACCACGGAGGCAAAGCCAAACGAGTGTCTTACAGCACCTCACATGCTGAGACATTGTCGGCCATTGGAGGCCTTGAAAGCAGCAGCATGGTGGCAGTTCGCCTCACTGAGCTATGGATTGCGGATCCCAATCCTTCACTGCAGACGTTGACGCAGTATCAAGAGCAGGGATCCTCACTTTTCCCTGTAGACAGTGCAACAGACTGCCGCGACTTCTTTGAGCTGGCTACAGGTGAACGTTCAGTACCTCAGGACAAGCTTCAGCGCTTGTACGTGCTTGCGTTCAAGGAGGCAAGAGCGACTGGCAGGATTAGGTTCCTGATGTTGACTCCAAAGGTCATGAACCCGCCAAAGCTTTTCCAGTTCCTCAGCACCGGCTATGTTGAGTTTGGCAATGTCACCAAACATCCAACGTTGATGCGCCGCTTGCCCGTACTTCATGAACTACAAGAAGAAGATTTGTTCAAAGATGACGCAAGCCTTTGGAAGGAAGCCTATGAGGGACGATCAAAAGTCTCAATGCAGAAGACCGCGATGCTTGCTATGCTCGGCCTAACGGCCAAACCTGTGACAAGGACTTTGTTGGCGATGACCGCCTTGACCTCACAAGTTCACGCAGCAACCTCAGAGGCACCAGAGACCACATGGGGAGAGTCATGGAGCTTTCCTTTCTTCATCCTGCTCACCTTCATCCTTCTGAGTACTTTGGAGTACCTGGTCACCTGCTTGTGCCGTGTTGCGATGAAGTCAATGAGTCCACCGATGGAGACCATGCCTACCTCGCTGAATTCGCCTACGGCAACTCCGATGACAAGGAGAATGAGCAGAACGCCTGAGAGATTCATGCCAAGTCCCGGCATGGAGCGAACTTTGAATCTGGAGGAGACGCGAGCCGGAGGCCCGAAGCCGAGGAACCAATCGAGTTCCTGAGAAGATTTGGATCACCAACACAGGTGCATGTTTCCACCTTCGACCGAATTGCAATGGGCTCAACCATGGAAAGCCATTTTCTAAGAAGATTTGCATCCATTGTTCGAACCATGAGGGCAGAACCCAAAGCAGCAGTGGAGTTGAAATTTCATGAGCACATGGCATGAAGGTCGACCGCCGTCCGTTACTTTCACCCTCAAATCACCAGGGATCCCTAGAGCCGCCGCGAGAAAGGTTTCGTGCGAGTCGAGAAGATTGTTGGATATGAAGTAAGCAGCTCTGGTCGAGTTCATCGCTTCATCAAGACCATGACAGTGAGGTTGTGGACCTGGCTGGGTTTTTTCCTGATGAGCTGGGGGCCCAATGGCCTCTTCATCTTCTTGGTCTCCTGCGCCAATCTCATTCCGAGGAGCCAGACGAGGTGCAAGCTACGCAGCTACGTAGCAGCTAGGCAGCTAGACTATGTCCCTTTACCAATGCTCGCCCTTTGCTTCAATGTGAATTCCTGAGGGTGCAAACAACTACACATTGATTAACGCATCCAGCCAATTATTTGCTCCATTCAAGTAATCCCTGTATCTTTTGACCGAGATCAATTTCAGACTATTCTGTGGCAATGCGACAAGTGGATTTGGCGCAGGAGCGTGGCCTCGCATCAGTGGTATGTGAAGACCTTTGGACAGGAGACACTCGGATCTATCGTGACAAATGTATTCTGATAGCATGCGTCCCTTGTGGATGTCCCATCCTGTGGGAGCCCCATACTTCAAGCCGTGGTTCGGAAAGATGTGACGGTATGTGAGGAGTTTGTGGGCACATCCAAACAAACGCAAGCAGCGACACCACGGTACGTGAGTCCGAAGAGGTCTTGAGCGACTAAACTTTAGGTGCACACTCTCTGGGCTCACGCTACTTTTTTCCGAGAGATCCAAAGATATGTGTATATCCTGTGTGATTCGTTTCGATGCCAACGCACTGAGGTACGAACAGCTTCAGCGAGCTTTCTTAGTGCCTTTCATTTGGTGAGATGATGGTCTTGGCGAGCCGCTCCAAAAGAGGTCCTTGTGTTGGCGCTTTGCCATGGCAAATAATTAGCAGGCTTTGGGTGCCTGTCTCAGGAAGGGCCATTCCCAAGCTCGAAAGCCCACCTTTTGGAAGTACCAAGCCGCTGACCACGCCTCTACCCATCCTGCCAGGCCACCTTGCCGATGGTTCCATCGCCTCCACGGCCAGGGAACAAAAGACAAAAGGAGATGAAAGGAAGAATTGCAAACAGAACATAAGAAACCCCAAGCGCTGCTGAGTACCAGAAGCATTGATATGCCGTGTATGGGGTGCTTGACACATTGTTGCTGGACACGTGCCCAGTGTGCCGTTCACCAGCTGTACATGGTGTGCATATGGGATTTTTATGGATTTTGTCTTGAATGAACCCGGTGGCCTGTTTGGTCACTCCTTCTCAGGTCTTGTCAAACCTACATGCTAACATATGCTAACGCATAGAAAAATAAACTTAGCTAACCCTTTGGACCTTGGCAAATGTTTTCCTCCCTCGACCGAAAAAATACTGCGAGGGCTACACCTCGGGCTGCACCTCGCCTGAGCCGGGGACCTCGCCGGAAGTAGCTGCAGTGGTGTGGTGGGGAGTCAGCGACTGAGCGAGCTAAGGTCGGGTTCAGTGCGGTTCACTTCGGTTTTTCCAAGGGGTGTCATGTTTTTTGATGTTTTTTGTGGTTTGTGTTGTTGGTTGGTTTGTTCAGCTGCATGTTATATCAAACATTTCGGAAGTTGAGGTGTCCCATCACAGTCAAGAGTCAAGTGAGTGACAGGAGTTACTTGACTTGTTCTGGCTTCCAAGCGCTGGTTTGATGGGGCAATTCTGTTTGGTGTGAACTGAGAACCCTTTGGACTCCTCGGTTCTACAGGCACACGTTCCCTCAAAGCTCAAAGCCCTGTTTATTTCGTGACCAAATTGCTTCGATACGCATTGTCATGTGTCATAGCCAGTAGCTATGGCCATGTTGAGACACGTCGAGACCGCCCATAGAATCGAGCGAACACATTGATGAATTCAAACTCCACGACCCTATAAGGGACGTCTCAGTCTGAGAGGTTGGCCACGCTTGACCGTGTTCAATTGGTCGCCCCATCCGCTGCAAACAATATATGGGTCGAATCAAGTTGAAAATGATACACCTTGTAAACAAGCTCGTTGTTTTGTTGATACTTCCACCGTGCCAGGATGTACATGAGTTTAATCTACCATTTGTGTCGACAGAAGGACGAAGTTCTTTCTTTTACAATGTGAGGATCTCATGCGATCCTACTGTGTGGGAAATCAAGAACGATCAAGAAGGTATCACACTGTTGACAAACTGTCCACTGCCGCCTACTCCGTCAGTTGAAACACCAAGGAACACATATTGTAGATGTAGGGAAGGTATTCAGATGTATCCATTCTCTCTACATGAAGGTGACCCGGAATCACTTGGTGCATAAGGAAGCACCTGTGCAATATGTGTGTGTGATGTGTATAGCTGCCCTAGATTGACAAGCTTTTCTCAGGCCTCAAAGTCTCAAAGCACCAATCACCCCGCCACCGATAGCCACCACTCAGCACTCGAAACGGAGCTCATCGGCTTGTCCGAGGTCGCTCTCGTGGTCGTTGGAGGGCTTAGTTGGAACCGACTCAGTTGGACCATAAAAGGCATCATCCAATGACAAACAAACAAACAAATGCGTTACAAAAACACTACCAGATCAACGTTATCGTTGTGTTTAACAAATGTGGAAAGGGTCTGGATTAGTCTCAAGATGCTATTACCGTTACAATGATTCGGGGGCTGAGAGAATGCAAAAACAAGACCGGCCAAGAATGAGCATTTGGGGGATGCCGTTGCCACCTTTGTTGGATCCCTTTTGTCTTAGAAGTGCTCATGAAGTGCTTCACTGACTCTGACTCTGAGGGGTCGAGAAGTCCACAAGACCCACAATCCTCCGTCCTGTGAATATCCAATGAGTGGTTTGTAGGATCTCAAAGTCTTTGGGAGTTGCTCCCATGAGGTTGAGATTGAACGGTTTGGTCTAGTAAGTGGATGGGCCGTTCAAGATGCTTTGCCTTGGCTCCTTGACCCTGGTTGAACTGGATAGGGAGCTTTATAGAGAGCATCCAAAGATTCAACAGCCATTTGGGATGTGGAGATGTGGAGATCAACTCCCATCGAAAATTTCTAAGAGCAAATGTGCACCAGTACGTTTTTAGTGGGTGTTTTATATAAGTATGATGTGCACATGACTATTGATACAAGAAATCCCATTGTGAGGAGTCCGCATGCCCGGTCCGTGCTCAACTGCGGAACCATCTTGCCAAAATGCGTTTTGGTAGACAGATGTACTAGTTCCAAATACATGTTACATCATGTTACAGTACATGGCTCTTCAAATTCTGCTTTTTCATCCGAGGCCCAGTGAGCGTGTGGTGACCATCAATGACCTCGGCTGCTTGGCCGATGGTGTGGCTCTCCCGACACAAAAAAGGATGAACACCTCAACAGTTGTTTCAAAAACTCTCGAGCAAGATGTTAGAGTACCCCCAATGAGTTGAAGTCGAACATGTGAGAGCGCTCCAAGAAATCCTCAGCAACAGTGCTATGTACATGTTTCCCACCCATATTGGACTCGAGCATGCTTAACCGATATACACTTGTGGAAAATGTGGCTACTGATCGAAATGTGTCGCGTTCTATTTCTGGCAAGGTTTCACACAGTTTCTCCTTTTTGTCAGGAAAAAAGAACGCGTTCAGCATTATATATATAATATGTATATAATATAACATAATATAATATAATATAACATAATATAATAAGATATAATATAATACAATATAATATAATATATATATATATACATATATATAATATATAAACATATATATAATTGCAAACGCAGTGGTAGCTGGAACCTGGGGTTTCTGCGGTCACTTTTGACCATTGCGTGCTCGGCTTGAGCCAAGTTTATGGCGTCAGCTTTTGACCAAGGTGGTCTTCTCGAAATGCACCGACCACATATTATGTTGGTCAAAAGGTGCTTAAAATCATGAAAACCTCGTGGCCACCTCCTCGCTCTGCGAGCTTGCGCTGTAGCGCGGCCCCTTCTTCCAAGATGCTCCACTTTCCGGAGGACATCACTTCTCTAAGAAAGTCACCTCTGGTGTCTTTCGTGAGGGAGTCAGCTAACATAGTTCGTCCATCCACCCACCGAACTCGGCCGTTCATCTCGTGGACCTCCTGCTTGATGAGTGAGATGTCGATGGACGTGCGTTTGTCCTCACATTGTGATGCCGGGCTGGTGTCCTTGTTGATGGTGTCAAATAATGACTTGGAGTCTGTCACGCAGATGAAGGGGAGGCGTGCCACCTCGGTTTGCCACTGACGAGCTGAAAGGGTCAATCCCTTGGCTTCAAGGATCAGGACCCTATACCAGTGAACTGAACCTAGACCTCGAACCAAGGCCTGGGTCTCGGAGCTGAGCGTGTTGACCGTTCGCCTTTTTAGGCGATAGCTTTTCCAAGCTGCCAGGGTGACATTCTGCAAGGATTGAGACTCTGGTAGGTCTCGGTCATAGAAGAAAGTGATCTCTCCCCCTTGGCTGTACAACTTCAAGAGCTGCTCGTAGCCCCCATGGATCAGCTTTGCTTCTAGATGGTGTCCTTGTGGTTGTTTCTTAAAGGTGGTCGACCCCGTCCACGGTGAAGGTGCCAATGAGGTTATACTTGATGAAGATGTCCACTCGTCCTGGAGGACGTTCTTGTTGTCATTGATCTTGATCTCAGTGTATCGATCAGGTAGTAGATCGTGAAGATCCGGTCCACCTGGCGCAGCTGCCGGGTGAAATCCCGTGACTCTAGGAATTTGATGGTGTCGTATCCATCGGTCTGGTAACTCCTCCCACCAGTCTGTCTTGGAGTCCTCGAGGTATTGTCCAAATTCTCTGGCATTTCCCCAAGCTGCATCTGTGACGACTCCGGCGTGGAGTCGTTCAAGAGGAATTGGCATCACTCGGATGCCCAATTGTGGATTGTCCAGAGCTTCCTTGGCGATGACGTTGGCCATGAGAATGTCCCGGATCAAAGGTCTCGGAAAAGATTGTTGCACCAGTGCTATCTTTCCTGCAAGGTCAGCTCTCGTCTCCTTGGCTACCCAGGCCAAAGTGCCCAGTAGTGCTCATAGTTGTTCAATCTCCACCGGGGTACATTGGGAGTACTTTCTGCGTTTTCGTTCTTTGGTGATGGGCACTTCTTGTACTCTTGCCTTGACGTAGAACTCCTGGTCGATCCTGATAGAGCCGTCGGTAAGAGGTGTGAAGTCCTTGCCGACGAATCTTCCTTGTCCCCAGGTGTATTTCCCCAGGGTATACCTCTTCCGGAGGGTTTCCATCCGTTCCATGTGTCGTTGAGTTCCTCCATGAAGTAGATCATCTGTAGCCAGAGCAACGATGCCCTCGATGGAGTTCAGGTCCTCTTCCTCGTGGTTCTCCACAATGTTCTCCTGGTCCAGGAAGAAGAGACATGGGTCAACAATGGACTGACGATATCCCAGTTCTTTGGTGAGGTACTTCACGATATGCTTGAACCAGGCGGATGGACCATCTGTGAGCCCATAGCAGGTCTTCTTCAATCTGATCAACTGATTGGGTTCCACCCCAGGAATTCCTTCTCGTGGTAGTTCTGCATAGAGTTCTCTGTTGATGGCATCTCCACTATGAAATGCCTGGGTGAAGTCTGCATATCCTGGTTGCCAACCCTTAGATGCCAGGATCTGTGTGGCGAACACGACCGAGTCCCGATGAACTTGTGGGGTACTGGTGTCCAGGCTGAGAAGGTCTGGTTCACTGAACCCCATCATTACATGTCGACATTTTGCTTTTGTTGGACCCTCACTGACGTTGGAGTCTAGGATGATGTCGGACGACTTGGCATCCTCCAGGGCGAAGTCCTCGATGGGCTTGCGCGTGAAGACATAGCGAGACTTCATGATCTTGTCGGGTTTGTTTCTTCGGACCTGAGCGGATTCGGTTGGTGACAGGATCTCGTAGGCCCCAGTCCCAAGGTTGTTGTTGATCTCTTTGTGAATTGCTTGTTTGAATCTCTCCAAGTCCTTCCCCGTGAAGTCTTTTAGGGAGCATTCCCGATTTTTGCCCGGTCGAGTGTTTCCACGAGGTCCAAGTTGAAGGTGTAGGGCTTCGAGAAGTTCTAACCGGGATTTCTTCATTGGTGGGATGTTCTCCCAGCGGTCTTCGGTGTGTTCACTACCTGGTCGTTTCTCGGCCTCGTCACGTGGCAAGGTCTGGGAAGGAGCCAGTGACGGGGTATAGGTAGTCAGCCCTGCCGATGCATCGCTGGGTAGTCCGACTTGATGAGGAAGGAGTCCAGGAGGTGGTTCCATGATTGCTTCTTCATCTTCTAGAACTGTTGGAAGTTCCACTTCGGGCGTGTTGTTCGGTGAAGCGTTTGATTCAGCTGGCGTCTCTTCCGTCGGTTTGGTCGTCTTTTCCTCCTTGATCTCATTGCCATCTGAATCCATAGTTGCCTTTTGTCGCACTCGTCGGAGCGGAGGTGATAGCCTGTCTGGTCTCTTGATCCCCTGAGCTGGTAGTACTTCTTGAAGTCGAAACCATGTCTTTCCAGTCCATGACTCCACTGGCGGTGATCTGGCCAAGTCAGATGAATCCTGCCACGTAGTTTCTTCGACCTGGACGCTTCTGTCAGGGAGTATCATTTCGTGGCGGCACCAGTCATCAAGGTCCTCGATGTTGAAGGGCAGTGGCTGTCCGGACGGATCTGCTGGATGGAAGTAGGTGGATCTTGGGCTCTCATGTACTCGAATCCAATAGCTCCCCAGCTTAGTCCAGTAGTCATTGTTACTTTCCGAATCCTCCGGTGGAGTGTCCTGTTCTTTCTTCAAATCGATCATGCCCTTGACCTGGTCAGTCTCGAATTGCTGCTTCGCGTGTCCAATCCCTTCAAGCCATCCGGAGAGAGACAAATGTTCTTCTTCTGATGCGGGACGAAGCTTCTCCGGCGCGGCCTTGATGAGGTAGTGGTTGTAGGATAGCCACACTGTGGTAGGCAGTTGAACTGCGATAACACGGGCTGGTCCATGCCAAAAGGCATTAGCTGATCTTCGAGCAGGATCTGTACCTCGTCTCCAGAAGAAAACTGCCTGACCGGGTTGGTAGTCGTAGTGGGGTCGAGGTCCATGTGTGGCTGCAGCACGAACTGCTTGCCGGCAATCAATTTCATGAAATGCTTTCGATGCACTCTCGCGGATGTCCATGGCTTGTTGAATGCCTAAGTCTCCGGCTGCACAGCGACTTTGGACTGCCAGGTCGTCACTTCCCTCAGACATGAGTCCTCCTGGGATTCGCTGTTGGTACCCGAAGACCCGCTGAGCTGGTGAGAAGCCACCCCGACTCAGTAGTCTGTTTTTGGTGTGACAAGTAATGTCAATGACTTCCTTCCAGGTGTCCCAGTCCTTGCATGAGATTTGCTCCATGACTTTGTAAGCCATTTCCTTGAAGAGTTGTCCCTGTCGCTCCACGAAACCCCTCTGGGGTTTCCAAAGAAGAGGGTAGTAGTTCGGTGCCGTCGGCCTCTGCATAGTCTTCAAATTGTTTTTGGAATTCTCTCCCAAGGTCACAGAGCAGTTTGCGAGGCGGGCCGAAGACTTTGATCCACTGTCGGTAACCCTGTCTGGCTGCCAGGGCGGTGTGATCACTGAGTGGAACTACCATTTGAAAATGTGAGGCATAGTCACAAATATTCAAGCAGTATTTTGTCTTCTGCGAGAAGCCCGTCCTCATTTGTATGGAGTCTACTCCAACAATCTCGTTGAGGCCGACTTCTTTTGGTGGAGCTCCAGCTCTGGAAGGTTTAGGCCTCTTGAATTTCTCGCACACTGAGCATTTGAGGTTGCGGGCGATCTCCAAGACTTGAGATGATGCCTTACTGCTCTTCAAGATTCTGATGAAGCGTTCTTGTCCTGGATGCCCAAGTCCTTCGTGCGCTCTCTTGACCAATGCCGGCAGTGACAAAGGATGACTGCCTGGAAAGTCTCCCTTTCTTCCATGGTCTTCATCATCGTGATCACCTTCAGGTTCTTGAGACTCGATGGCGTGACATTCGGCAACTCCCACGCCGAGGGGTACTGCTTCTGCCACCCGGGGTCGTACTGCATCTCCCACGGCAAGCGAATTCAACTGGAACTTCTTGGTGAGCTGCTCGTCAATCGTGATGATGTGGGATGCATGAACGTGATGAAGTTCCGAAGCGTTCAGCCCAATGCTAGCAGCGTAGGTGCCGAGGATGCACTGGATGAGAAGTTTGGGATAGCGTTGAGCCATCCGTGATCGATTGTCCGTATCTCCTGGTGCACGGCCGACTATGTGCTCATGTTGATGATCTCCATGGCACGTCCGGTTGAGGCTCGTCGCAAGATCTAAAAGGTTGGTGAGGAAGCCTGATCGTTTTCTCATGGGGTTGCCTTGGCTGCTAACCAGTCCGAATTGACATTGATCCACTCTAGCTAGGTAACTGTCCGGTTGTTGCACCAATCGTTTTAGGCATGGTTCACTCCATGACGTTGCTCCCCATGGGTGTTCAAATACATAGGTCAGCTTGAGCTCTCTGCATAGTTGACAAACTTCCACACAAAACTTGAGCAGATTGCGAGCGCGGCGTAGTTCTCTCAAATGATCATCGAACAGCTTGGAATTGGCATGCCGCGTTCGAATGGAGAGGTGTTGCAAAGTGCTGAACATGGTGCAAGGTGGCGCTAACAACACTAGTCCCGGTCGCTCCGACTTGATGTACTGTACCACATGTTGCTGTGATTGAGTGTTCAACAAATCCCAACCCAACACAATGTCGAAAACTTGGCCACACCGCAATCCAAAATTGTCTGCTTGCTTATTGAAACACCCCGGATTGCAAATCTCCATCACCGTGTTCAATTGTTTTGCATCCATGCTGAAAAGCTCCTTATAAGTCTTGAGCTGCGGACTGCCATGGTGGGCGGCTTTCCGGATCCGAGAATAAACCTCTGCTAGTGGTGTTCCCATGGGTTCTGAGTGGTCCATGCTAAGTAATGAGTCGAGCTCATGCCAGAGTCGTTCGGTTTGCTTCAACCTGCCCACCATGTTGTGTCTTAGCCCATTTGTCAGTCTGCGCTCACTCAACGGTGTTGGCGACGCTCCTTGCTCCCCGCTTGGAGACGCTTGAACCTCTGCCATGCCTGGAAGTCCTCCGGCTCGATCATCTCGATTGGATCTACCGGGACTGGTGGTTTCCACGACTGACATGGCGTGCCGGAAGCTGTTCCCCTTTGTTGACTCTTCCATTGAAGAAATTCCTGGTAATCGTACTCCTCCACTGGCGACGGGGTCCCTGGAGCCAGCGAGGGTGTGTAGCTCCTTGATGAAGTGGATGCTGCCTTCTGGTCCTTGGACTGATTGTGCACCCTCCCCGCTTCGGTGATCTCGTCGATGAGCACCTTGCCACACTCCTTGCAGGTCTCCTTCACCCGGAATCCGTTGCTCCCCTGTTTGGTGGTCTTCTTGTGTGGACACTGTGACTGAAACAGTAGTCGCAGCTCCTCTAAGGTCGGATCGTCCCGGAAGTCGACTGGCGGGTTTTTCAAGTTCTTGGGAAGATCCAACCATTGGAAAAAGCGGCATTGTTGATCTCGTCCTCGGGGGCAACGCCAGAAAAGCCGCTGGTAGTTCTTCTGCGTCATGGAGGTGTACAGCTTGGTCTTGAGCTGGCAGTGGCACTGTGGGGCTGATCGGAGATCCAGTCCCTGGGGTATCTGCCACATGTTGGCTTCCGGTCCCGTGGGGATTGCTGCGGTTACCTTGCTCCACTCGGTCGGTGTGTCGGTGTCGGTGGACTGGGATGCCTCCGTCATCGGAGATGGATATCGGCCTCGTGCCTCCTGGAGGCTTCGTTCCTGCAGCTTCTCCCCCAAGTGGTTGACGATCTCGTCCAACTCCTCCACCTCTAGGAGATCGGCGGACTGGATGATCTGTCGAGACCTCATGCCCCGTGGTCCCGGAATGCGGATCTGGGAGAGAGCTTGATGCCGAAGCGCTTGGGTGATCATGACGAAGAGACGTAGTACCATCCGGTACCACGCTCGAATCATAGAGATGCTCTCCTCTGCCTCGGTGCGGTTCCTCTTGGGGCGGCTCTGCATGTTCACTCACCGGACGGACTGAATGGGACGACCGAGCATTCTCTGTTGAGCCAGTTGAATGCTCCGTTCGTAGTAGCTCATACTCGACATGTTTGCTGTCCTGTGTCCCTGCCAACCGCCGAATTTGATCTTCTGAAAAATCTTGTAAAAAGACTCTCAATGCACCCGTCGGACCCAAATGACATCTGGCTGAAAGACCCAGTTTCTTTGATCTCAACAGGAGTCCAAAAGTGGGGTCTAAATGTAGTTGAATGCCACAATGTAGGAGGAAGGGCAAGCTGATCAAAAAGGGTGCACTACGACATGTTTCATCTTCAAAAATGGCAGGCTTGAGGTAGCTCCCTCGGGGGGCCAAGGGAACTGGGCATAATTGCCACCCTTTCCGTGCACGACGTTTGATGAACACTGCGAAACTGGTGTCGTTCTCGACGAAATCGAATGAACAGTTCCGGGGGCAGCATGCTTTGGTACCTTTCTAGAGCATCAAGACCAATGGCCATCCGTTGACACCCCGTATCTATTGTAGCGCAACCAGCTTCAACAGATGTTTCCATAGTAAGAATCTCATGGGTGATGATCGGCGGCACGCTCATGTATACAAACTCCGCTTGAGTGTCCTTGGCGGTCGGGTCGGCATGGCTAGCCGCGTCAGCATCCAGGTAGAGGAACTCGATCTCGTCGGAGGTCTCCGCCGTGATGTAGTGAATGTCTTTGGGTTTTCCGTCTCCCTTGCCCCGTCCCTTATTGGGACATTCTCGACTCCAATGACCCACCTCCTGACATCGGTGACACTTCGTCCGACGTTTCAGTTCTTCGATTGATACTTTGTAAGTTCCTGGTCGAAGGGCTCCATCACGGCCAGCTCCAAAACCTCGAGCTAGATCACGGTTCTTCTTGGCCTTCATCGCCCCCTGAAAGGATCTGGTACGAGGGCGCTCCTTCAGCATAGTCAGAAGGACCTCTTTAGCCTCGCCCTCGCTGATCTCCGTGGTGGTCTGTCCATCGTTTTCTCCATCGGACATCTCGGCCAAGGTGGTTAGCAACATCTCCGTGTCCTCGTCCTGGACCAGGTCGCCCTCAATGTCCAGAACATCGCCCTCTTCCTGAACCGTCTCCTCATAGATGGTGTGGACCTCATTGGTGGACTTCTTCTTGTCATTGCCGAGGGTGGTAATGTCGAGGTCCGTCTCGTGGATCCGTAGCCAGGCCTTGACATCCGAGACCTGGAGGGAGCCACGAGTGTAGTTGAGCAGCAATTTGATTTGGTCACTTGTCAACTGAAGGGCTGTTACCAGGAGAAAGCCCTGATATTCTCCCGGAAGGTTAACACCCTTCTCTTTCACCCTGCGTTCTGCGTCATCCCAACGCAGCATAAAGGCCTGAGCCTTCTCCCCTTTGGCTCGGCGAAGATGAAAAGTGATGCGGCTGCATGCCGCCAGCATGGATTCCCTCTCCTCTTCTCCATAGTACTCCTTGGTGTCCATCAGGTTGAGGATTCGACCGTTATCGGGATTATCCAACCAACCATCGTCGGCTGCGAGGAATTTCATGTGCTCCCAAGGAGGGCCGGTTAGGCCCTTGAGCAACATAGGTCCCCTGGCGGTAGGTGGAGTTCGAGTCGTCCGCAGCCAAAGCTTCGCCTTGATCTTGTAGTCGCGGAACTCCATCTTAGCCCCATCCCATTCTGGAGGAGGACCTGCGGTGGTACGTTCGGCTTCCTCTCGTGCAGCGTGTCCCCAATGTAGGGGGTGCAGTTCTGGTTGGGCTCCAAGGCGGACAAAATCATTTCGTACCGGAGGTGTCATTTGTGCTCCGGTGGGAGGTGTCGCCGGTCCAGCTTCAAGGCCTTGTCGCCATTGCAGGAACTGCAAGTAGTCCGTGTTCACGTTCTCCTGAGCGGGCAGTCGTGTCCACGGGTCGCGACGAACCCAAGGGTCACTCCCATCAGAGGACAGCGATCCAGCACCGGCCGAATGGCCTTCGGTGGCCGCGGGGCCAGTAGGCCTGTTGGCCGTGGTCTGCCAGTTGGCATCCTCGGGAGCAAAACCAGGAGGAGGAGCAGGATGATCCATGGCGCCTATCATGCGGTCCCTGGACGAAACCGGCTCCGCTACCACTGCAAACGCAGTGGTAGCTGGAACCTGGGGTTTCTGCGGTCACTTTTGACCATTGCGTGCTCGGCTTGAGCCAAGTTTATGGCGTCAGCTTTTGACCAAGGTGGTCTTCTCGAAATGCAATAACATAATATAATATAATATAATATAATACAATATATATAATATATATAATATATAACCTGCTGTATACGTATAATTCCGCCATGAATTTCTAAGGCCTGGATGCTTGGACTTGAGTGGCGGGGGCGCTGGGTGCCCCAGGTCATGAGCGAGACCCGCCATGAAGTTTAAAGAAGCAGCCGATATCGGTTGTGCTTTGGCAGTGGAAAAAGCTCAAGTGGCGATGCTAGGGTTTCCTTCGTAGTAGCAACCCAACAAGGGTCAAGCACTTGGAACTCCCATATGCACGCGGAAGCCACTGCTTTCGGAAAACAGTCTAGTTCAACGGAATTGCATTTCAGGAATTTGATGTGAGCTTCTATAGTGGAAGGAGCCTTTAAATGACCAGAACTTTAAAGGCATCAGATACCATCAGATATGTTCTTCTACATGCTAGTTGGAGTAGGGCTGATCTAAACCTACCAAGCCATCAATCACCCAACCCACTAAAAAGTACATCATCCGGCCTCAAGCAGACAAGCCATGCAACCCCCAGTGATTCCAACAAAGCCACCTCACCAAAGAGATAGCACCTTGAAGACCCAGGCCGCCAATGGCTTTCGCCCAGGTTTGGCTACAAAATTGTGCGAGCATTTCCAACTCCCAGTGGTCGTAGCCCTTCGAAGTGTGGGGATTGGTGGACGGTGAGGGCTCGAATTCTCAAAAATGTTCAAACATGTTCCGAGGGCATTTGTTTTCCTTGTTCATCCCGTTTTCAACTGTGTGTTTGTAAGAATGATTCAGGATATTCGATGCAGCTTATTTCATAGTTGCTTTGATTTGCGGTCTAGAGGAATGGGGAGGCACCCCTTATGCACTTCGAATGGCCAAGTGTGCTGATTGCATCTGATTGCTGAATTTAAAATTCTTAATCTCTTGCCTTCCAGGCTTGTGGGTTGGTGGGTCGAACCCAATGAACAGACATGCCAAGAGCCGGCCTGTAATGGGCCAGCCTGCTTTACAAGACTTAGCCTTTTGAACCACGGCGATGGCCTGCAGGCCCCACAAGCCCACAAATGATATAAGACCTGCCGACAAGAAAGTTGAATTCAATGAATACGTCAACTATCAGTTCAAATCTGATTGCTTTCTCATGACACAT
Organism: Durusdinium trenchii; assembly: GCA_963970005.1. Lineage (NCBI taxonomy): Eukaryota > Dinophyceae > Suessiales > Symbiodiniaceae > Durusdinium > Durusdinium trenchii. The sequence goes on from CAXAMN010017158.1 coordinate 30,702, forward strand.
GCTTCGGGATCATTCTAGATTCTAGCTGGAAATTGGCTGGAAATCTGGAGCCCATGGTTTGGAAATGTGTAATTATATAACAATAGTCTTATACTGGATACACCTGATTAACCCATCTAAGCCTGTTTCGTGAGATGACCAGACAGTTATTTATCTTGGGCGCTTTCAAAGCTCAAAAGTTCCTCCATGTCAATGTCAAATGACAAACCATGAACGTCTGAACTTCAAAGCATGAGGTTGGGCACTCTCAGCAAGACGTTGTCTTGAAACCGATGTTGCAACCCACGAACCAACAGCTAACACTTGCGAAGGAGCAAGTGCACCATTCTCGGTGTTTGCCAAGCATCCACCGGACTGGGTGAGCGAGTTTTCGCTCCCATGGACAGTTGGTACAGAAATGTGCCAACAGCCCACCAAAGCTGCACAGCGGCTTAGCTGGACGTAGTTGCGCTATCTACGTGCTCTTGATGTCCAGGGCCGGTGAAGTGCAGTGGTGAGGAGCAGTCCCGTTTCTGTCAAAGAGATTCTATAAGTGCTCGGATGGAATACCAGACGCATTTGTGTCTCGCCCATACATGCGCGAACATGAAGACCTTTAGATCACGCAGTTGTGCACCAAAACTCTTCACCACGTCCATTTCACCGATGCCCAACCCTCGCCACAGTGGATCGGGTGAAGCCTGAATCCACCGTGAGAGCTCGGTTTACAGGTGGCCATGAGCTTGGAATCGCGAGGTGAACCTAATTGATTTTGGGAACGTCAAGATACAGTACCTCATGATTCTGGAGAGCGATTGAGGTGTTGCATAGGAGGATAGAGGGACGTACTGATGTTGAAGCACAAAAGAGGGGGCATCATACGTAGTTCATGAGAAGCTCAATCAGGATGTCATGTCTTGGCGTAAGAGATCCTCTATAAAGCTTGTGTTGAATGAACGCAGTTTGTCAATTTGTCTATTGTGACAAAGTCCAACATAACTGCTTTTATTATGTTTGGAGGGCTTGGCACATCACCAAAAGCCTCAGGTTCTCGAAGCATATCCAAGCATCAAGGCCGAAAATCAGAGGCTGAGCAAACGCCGTGTGCTACTTGGGGATCTTCAGTCGTTGACCGAAGCCAAGTGGTGCAGAGGCAGGATCTTCAAGGTCAGCATTAATGTCAACCCATGTCAGCCCTCCATCTTGAGCTTTAACCTGGATTCACTTGGGTTCCTACTGAACTGACTAGGAGCAATTGCGATGTCCGCAGTCATGTACAAATGCAAAAGGTGAATCGCCCAAAGGAATCCTAATGGAGCAGAAAGCCATTGCTCCCGGCAGCAATCCTCCTCGAAAATCAGACCCTCTTCGGTGCTCGTCAAAAAAGTAGCGCTAAAGCGACCCAGGTTACCCTCCTAGGTCCTTGGAAGGTTCTCCAGGTTGCAGTCAGGGTTTGTGTCCTTGAAGCGAGTGCAGCAGTGGCCTGGGGCATGACCATGTTCACAGAAATACAGCTGTCAGTACAGCTGTCATCAGCTATCACATGCGTGCTTGCGAATCGTTTGACTTTTGTGACCTGCAAGTCAAGACCCTGTCCCACCTTCGATGAAAGCAGGGCACTTGGCCGTGGCTTTCTTCCGCCGTCAGTGGTGCACCGCTGTCAGCTCAAGGAGTTGCTTGTGCTTCAATGATCATTGCACTGTATCTTTGATTGACCTCTATCCTGTGACAGTCCCCTGCAGAGGTAACAAGGTTACTGGGATAGGTGAAGGTGATCGTTGATGCTCATACGGATCCTTGGATGGCTCTCCTTATGTTTGGCCCAGTAGGCATGGATGGGGAAATCAAAGTTCAAGTTACAACCTGGTGACTGACACCCAGGAATCCAATTGATTTTGTCGGGAATGCATGCGAGGGCATACAGGGAACTGACAAAGTCGTCGCAATTAGACTTTAGACTCCCAATCAAGTCAGCAGCTGTTGCAGTTGGAATGATGTTTTTGAGGCAGTTTTTCCCGCAACTTGTTACCAGCTGCAACTGCCAGGATGGCAAAATCATCGGGCCATGTGTGGGCGATTGTCTCGCCCAGCATGTCAACAGGTGCTTGACCGATGGCCAGATCCCATAGTCCACATCCCTGCTGACGCGGTGCTCGACTGGCGAGTGTGTTGCTATTGCGAGAGAGAGAGGGAGCTTTGTGCCAGGATAGTGTTCGCAGTGTTCGAAGACATCCGGTCGTGGGTATGCCGTGGAGACGTTCATTGAAGAGCTTCAAAGTGCATGGCACGGGCCTATGAGCAACAGTAGGGTCATTTTGCGTGATCAGAACGTCTTTATATTTATATCTCATTCTTCATACATAGGATGGCCATGAAAAGGGTTCACCCAGGACCCATGTTTGCTTTAATTGATCCAACGACAAGAATTCAGAACTACTTGAATGAGCACCTACTCGAACTTAGCGTGTTCTAAATTCATTGGTGCAGGTAGGCGGTACTGTAGGCTCCTTGCCTTACATGAGTCAGCCAAAGAGGCTGGTGACCGCTTTTCAATGGGAGGGCGATCACTGAAGATTATGTATATAATCGCCATGAGAAGCTTGAATCATTCCAGGGCACTGGCACATACTCCCACACTCTCGCACGAAGATGAGTGATCTGAAGAGACACTCATCCCGGGTCGCCCTGACATCAGGCGCCAGTTTTGGTAAAAAGGAGGGCAAGCTTCCTGTTCCTGAAACTTTGGCATATTGTTGGTCAGTCTGTTGATGTTCATTGAATCTACTTTGTTCTGCTCAGAAGCCCCCTAAGCAACTAGCTGGGGACTCCAGCAAACTCCATCATTATATATTTCGCGGCGGGCGAACTAGCTAAAAGATGGGTAGGAGAAGCAGCGACATAGTTATAGTTGATATATAATATGTGCAGCCAAGCATGTCAATGATAGTGAAGGGCTTAGCCCTACTGTAGTAGACGGTTCAACGATCATCCAAGTATCAACATACAGCCTACAGCCTGTACAAGCCCTGTAGCTGCTTCAACAATGGAAGCTACCCATAGATGACCTCCCATATTCGGTAATTTCATGAAGTGTTCACTCAAGTCGATCACGCGATTGCTCGACTGTTTTGACTCCGCCTTCGTGCTGCCTGCATGCCACAGCTTTTTCGAGCCAGACAGCAAGGATTAAGACTGATTAGGCTGGAAAAAATCTGGGGCATCTTCACAAACTCCACATCAGTGGAACAAGTCAGCAGTCAGCCCTTCCCGAAGCCGAGAGTCTACTTTTCCCATCACTTTTCCATTGATAGCATGAGAAAAAGGAACTAATACAAGGTTGATGAACCTTGCTAATTGTTCAAGCACAACCATGCACCAGATTCAACCCGCAGAGATCAGACACATCACTGAAAGACTTGATCCATCGGCTCCCCTTTCGACACCCGCGGAGAATCCGCCAGGCGTTGGAAAGTTTCGAGCCTCCGAGTTTGGAGGATTTATGTTTAGTAAACATATTTAATCATATTTATATATGGTAAGAAGAGCGGCGGTTGGAACTGTATCCTGCAGCCATATGTATTGTGAGCCAAGAATGGCGACAAGGGTGGCGATGGGAAGTTGGGAACCGCCGGTTCAGGGACGCCCAACGCGGGCCCACAAGACAATGCATAGGGCCCTGCCCATTCCGTAAGGCGGCGGTGTGCAGCTGACCTTTGAATCGTAAACCGGGAAAGTAACAGCAAGACGTTTTGTGTAGTTGAAAAGAACATAACACTAGAAGCGTGAAAGTCAAAACAAATGTGATGATGAAACACTAGGAATGCAACAAGGTACTAAAAATATGGGACTCAACCCAGAATGGCTCCAGGAGGAAAGCAGCGGTGCCTTTTCTGAGGTACCTGATGTGCAGCCTTTGTAGGCGTTGACTGAGCAACTGCTGCAGGTGTTTTTGCTGTTGGTGTTTGTTTTGAGATCAGAAAGGGCATGTCAAGTGTCTAAGTAGCATGTAAGTTGTGTCAGCATTCAAGAGGTCTGAGAATAATTGACAGGTGCCTAAGTAACGTTGGAGCCGTAAGTAAGGTTGAAGGGGCAAACCCATGGGGATGAATGCAGTAGATGTACACAAGAAATCTCGCAGGGAGAGGGCTGTGCCCCATATAAAAACGTCTGGGAGAATTTGCCGCAATAGCATGTCACCTTTGGGGCAGGAGGTTCATAACATCTGTGTATCCTCACTCACATTGCAGACCGTTCTCGACTTGACGCCATAGGATGCATTCAGAATTGGAGAACCTTCACGGGGTTGCCTACCGGAATGGTAACTCTGCAGCAATGCCCCAGCCCCACTTATGCAATCTTCGCCTAATAGATCCCGGACACCCAAAGCGGCCCTAGAACACAATTCATGGGGCTTTGCCCATTCATGCATAAGCTGCCCCGAGGCCCACGATGCCAAGAGCAGGGGAGCGCTGGACGCGCAAATTTTGTGCATGTTTCGCGCTTCCGCAAAACATTCATATCCAAAAGCAGTGCAAAGCATGGAATTGTTCACAGGCAAAGGGACACTGCCCATCTGAAAGAAGATGCGCCAGGGTGTACACCCCCCTAAAAAACCGAGGACCCAACTTTATCAAACCTGGGCAGAAACCAGCAGCAAACCCTACATAAACACGAGAAAAGACATGGGAAAACATTGGAAAGCCCACATTAAACACTAGAGAAAACCCGCAGTAAACAACAGAAACACTAAGAAACACAAAAAAATACCTTGGAAACTAATTACTACACAAGGAGGGTTGTGGAGGAGGGGGGATCGAACCCGGGACCATCTGGCCGGCGTGAGTATCAAGGTAAAGAAGGAAGACGGCCGATTCCATGGCAGATTCACGGCAGGTTCATGGCTGAACTCTTGAAGCTGAAGTTGACCCGAAACCCTTCACCAAGTCACACGAGAAGATAGCTCTTTTGCGGTCCTCGAATAGGTTCCTTGGCGGCTGGAACCCTCCCTGCAGGTCACTCTTGATGCCGTTGGATCAGGCGGACAGAAGTTGGGTTTGGCTTGAGGCATCGACAGGAGCCAGTGCAAAAACTAGCAGAAATCAGTAAAGGTATGCAAAGGTTTGTTCTTCTTGTCTTGGGGAGCGAGAACCGCACAAATCAGCACGTTCTAAAGTGAGCTGTGTTGAACTGCCAATCAGGGGCCCCACCTCCCAACTTGCGGTATGTTCTTAAGTCCTTTGCTGCCTTTGCTTGTTGAAAGTGGACCATCAGGTTTCATCTATCGTGTGCACTTCTCAGACAAATCATGCGTTTTGAGTTATCCAAAAGCAGTGTCGGTGAAGATTCAAGGTGCCGGGGGTTGCAATCAGGAATTCACCCAACTCCAGCGGAATTGCAAGTAAGCCCTCGCACCTTCACACTTCAACGGATCTGGAAGAAACATGAACTTTCTCTTCGGCATCATCTGACCGTAGCTCTTGCAGGCCTTGGAAGCAGACCAAAATGACGTCATCGCGTCTGAATCATGGCTTCGCTCAAGACAAGGTTTGGTATTTTTTTGGTGGAAGCCCCGCATCGAGAGTGAACATGCACACTACAAGTTCAACGGGATGTTTGTTCTGTAATTTGTTTTCTGGTGCCTTTGAGTGTGTTTCTTCATGATGTTGTCAAGAAGCTAGCTCTTTAGGGCTTTTGAAGCCCAATTGCTTTGGATGAACCCCATCTTGGTATGATCAACCTCCTGCCATCCCTTTTTCTTATCGTGCCTTTTCTTTGCCTCAGACTTGCACATCTGAGGTAAACTCCATTATTTTGTCGCCACTTGGCCTCGGCAAAAGAAGACTGATGAGTGAAGGCGGAGGGTAAGGTGAGAAGGCAACATCGCCGTCAAAAAATACAACCGAATATCTGCATGAATAGAAATTATTGGAACTACAGATCGTGCTTCCTGCCAAAACCACTGCCAATCAAAGTCTCGGATGTTCCCCATGTGCGGATGGTCCTCATTGTCATACTCCCAACCCCGCGTTTCAGAAGACTCTCTTCCAGCCAGAGCTGTGAAATTTATTTGGGTCAGAGTCAAATCCCAAAAATTGACGGAGCACTGTGGGACAGTTCTCATCTTAATTTTGAACAGGACCAATGATATGAGAACTGCCTCCTTCCAAAGGGCCAAAGCAAAACGAAGGAACTTATATTAACTCATGGAAGACGGCACTCAAAATCTGCGGTTTCAACAAATGGTACCTGGTAGCCCCTGTCAATGAATATCTACTGATCTACTGTACCTTCCACCAATCCCCGGAAACATCCAAGCGACAATGTTGGGGGCACCAGATCTCTGTCGAGGGGCTCCCTTTTAGCCCTTGTGGGCATTGGCTACCGCATCAACACGCGCGGCTCCCAAGGGGTGTCCGTCAGTGACGGCGGACAGACACTGCGTTTACGTACAAAATGCGCCTTTTTTTTGCATTGGTCCACTCACTTGATTCTTGATGTTCTTTCTCTACGCCCAAAGTCCGAAAGAGTGGCTTGACTGAAAGTCTAGTCTAGTCTGGCTTTTCTTCGAGTGTTTGGCCAACTCTTTGACGGCGATAAACTGAGACTCCATCGACAATCAGGCCATCACTGGAAGAGTATGTTCGCACACAGCATCTCGCTTTTGACCAGCGGCGCAACAGCACGCCTAAAGCTCCCTAAAGCCTAAAGGCGCTTCACCCCTCTTGGCTGACTCCGGATACAGAAGACCAAGCCGCCATGGGAATGCTGGGTCCCCAAAGTGCCCGCATCTATTTCGGTGCTGAAGTTCATGAGGTTTTTTGCTGCGAAGTGTGTGTCGAATGCCATTCTGCTCACTTGGTGCCACGGACGGCATCACTTCATGCCTTTAATTCCTTGTGTGTTGTTGATTCAGTAAACCTCTGTTGGACGGCATCACAAACACATTGGCGTGCCCCCGTGGCAGATGTTCAGACCAACTTCAGTCGTGATGATACTCAGATTGGATCCGCTGAAGGAGGTCATAGACAGCCTCCAATTTGGAATGTTCAGAGCCTGCTGTTGGTTGCGGAAAGCGAGTGTCCACCAAGAACACCGATTGGTGCACAGCTTTCCACATCCAAGACTATGCAGGGTCTCCGTAAAAAATGAGATTCTGACCATACTACTAGGAGCAAGGACGCTACTAGGGGCTCCTGGCCATACTACTAGGAGCAAGGATGCGACTAGATTCTGGAAGATGTGCCTCCAAAGGCGAAATGAGAAGGAATTATATACTTCTTTCAGATCGTTTTATCCTTTTCTGGATATGTGTTTGGTTCAGTCGTTTGTCGTTTCCGAGTTTGCTCAAGCCACATGGCTTTGGCCCAACAGTATGGCCCCGTGAAAGTATGCCAAAGCCTATCCATGCTGAACCTAGACGTTTGGGCCATTCTACTTGGAGCTCGGCAAGAATGGTGAGAAGACTATGATGCACTGCCCGCTAACACAATATTCTCCATGAGGTGCGCCCCAATCAAACCTGCGAATCAAGCATCTGAGCAGTAGAAAAACAGTTTAGAACAGTTGGAAGCGAGCCAATCCGCCGCAGCGGACTTCTTCATTCGTCAAGAGGCTTCGCCGTGGCTTTGAAGTCCGGCTGCTCTCTTGAAAACCAACACAGGGCATGCATCCTTTTTCTGGAGTTTTTCGCAGATGCAAGTACAGATGTGAACAAAAGCCTGTATGTGGAGAGTGTGGCGTGAACATCCTGCTCTCGGGCCACTTCTTCAGTTTTTTCTTGTTCTGAGTCTCAACAGCAAGTGAGACATGTGTTCTACCAATTCCACGTTCCCACTTTTTTCGCGATTTTACACCTTTTCTTTAGAGATGCCCTTTCTGCAGCCATGGGCGCCATCTTGGATTGGAGCCTGGTCCATGGCACCTCGCGATGTGAGGCTGTGCCAGTTTTAGGGAGCGCATGGAAGCAAAGCAGCTGTGATTCTCAAGTATTCAGTTGTTTAATGGTGGGAAGACCGGGAGTAGCAAGACAAAGCCATGTGGACACAGGTTAGCCCTTCGACTCGTTCTTGGGGCTTTTGAGTTGGTCAGCCCCCTTGCGATCGGTACAACCTATGTCTTTGAAATTCCCAACGAGCATGCACGGACACAAAACTTGACCAACCAACTCTTGAAAAAGTATCAGTAGATGGCGTGTTTGACCGCGCGCAAGGGCAGAATTGTGCCTTGGCTCACAAAGCCACAAGCCTCGCAGGATGGCAACAAGTTATGTGTTGTTTGCCTAGAGGACTCAAGCAAATAAACAGGTTAACAGATGTTAAAAGAAGAGAGTAAGGAAGAGTGAATTGATGGGAACAAGAAAGCTCCAAAGAGAGAAGAAACGGAAAACGGAAGAACGAAAGATGAAAGGTTCAAAACATGTCTCCAATGGTTCCGACTTCAGCCCCCGTCAGGCCCACGACAAGCTGCGCGCGGCAGCCCGTGCAGCGGCCTGACCAGGCAGCTGTGGCGCCGGCGCCTGCGCCGTCAGCGAGGTTGGAGGTGATCGTGGCGCCTTGGTTACAGAGACAACTTGAAGATGCCGTTTCTAGAGAGATATTATAAAACATTTATATAACTGTTTTGTAATATTCTCTTGTGAAAGACTTGTGCTCCTCCCAGGTGGGTGGTGGTTTGAGCGGGCTTTGCTGCGCAGCCATATGCTCCAAGATGCAGGGGAAGAAGCGGATCAGGCAAGGACATGGGAGCGCCATGGAGCATCCGTTCTGCACCGCAACGACCTTCAGGTCAATGGATAAAGCCAAAGAGCTACTAAAAGCGTCCTTGCTACTAATAGTAATTCCAGGAGCGTTCCTAGTAGCGATGCCTCCTCATCAGGAATGCTCCCGACTTTCGGAGGTTCCGAATTTGTGCATCGGAATTCCGTGCATATCATGAACATTCGTGTAGGACCTGACATGACCTGGTAAAACAACCTGAAGCGAAATGTTGCATTGCATGACTTGAGTAATAGAACACCTTTGCTTTTGCTAAACTTGCAGTATATCATTACGCGTTTGGGGAAGTGTTGCTGGGCTTCTTTTCAAAAGGCTTTATCGGGCAACCAGGCTTGATGACGCTGAAGATCATTACCCCTGTTTGCCACTCTTCAGCAAAAAACAATACAAGCAGGTCTTGTCAAAGGCTGCTGGGTTCGGCCTGACACAATGGTTCAACGGAAACCTGTGGGTTAGGCCCAAACATTGTTGGTTGCGTGCTGCGCACTGTGCGACAGATCCAACCTAGACAGCCTCGGTTTCTTTCAGTAGTTACCAACCTTGTATCACATTGGTACGGGCAAAGGTTCCTTTATCACATTCGCTTGCTTCTCGTTCAACTTAGATTTTGATCTTGGCAAGTCGACGAAACCCCCTCATCCGCTGCAGGGTCTACGACCGAGGAAATGCCAAGAAGGCAAGGACGACTTCCAGAGTTTGCTGGGAAGGGTGGGAGGCATCCCTCGCTTGCATACCAGATTTCATCCATGAAGCCCTCGGTATCATCTCCTCGGTATCATCTCCTTCCACTTTCTCAACAAGAATGAGCACAGGAACGTTTCAAATTGGTGTTGTATTTCAGCGTGGCAAATTGTAACATGTGAGGTTTGGATCCGCACAAGTTGGCACAAACTTGCTCTGAAGACCTTGAAGGGGCCATTTCTAGTCCCCCATGTGTCGTGGGGCAGCAGCTTTCTCAGAACGAGTTGTGGGGTGGTCCAAGCACGAAACACAGTGTGGTCTTGATTTGTGTTGATATTATATATATATATATACAGTAATAATATGTATTATATTATATATATGTATCTCTTCAGTAGGGTCCACGACATTGACAAGAACGAGCTCCATGCTGAAATACTAGAAATGCGCAGATAAGACAGAGATTCCTCGATCGCCAACGGTTCCAAGTTGCACAGCATGTATGTGTGCTTGTGGGTTGTGCTACAAGACATGCTAACTGTCACGTGTGTTTAACCCATAAAGTCATCAAGATTGTGTAAAGGAAATTGGAGCTGTCAGGACCTGCGCGTGGTGAATCTGCAGAGTAGTACCTGGTCCAAGTTCCCCGAGGTGGGCGCAAGTTCACAGGCGGTGGACCAAGTAGAAGTTCCATCGACATGCCCGATGACTGAAGAAATTGAAGGCATACGGCCAGGTGGTTCATATAAAGCTTCTAGAGAAAACAAAGCTGTTGCCTTAAACTGAACTGAACACCGGCTCCCGCATTTTTTGGGTGATGTTTGGAGTGCAGAGTGGGCGGCAGAAACCCTGGAGCAACCAGAGGAGAAGGTCCTAAGTTTGTTGCAAGAATGGCTCGGAGGCGTATGGAAAGGGTTGTGAGTCCTCAGATAATGTTTTGGCTTCCGATGTTCTCGAAATTGCACTGTGCACAGTGCTATGAATTGGCTAGGCTGTGATAGTATTTGCAACATGTCTTGGCCCAGTCTCGTGAAAGTATACTTGTATGTCACATCCTGTCACTTGTCGGTTTCGAGGAGCTGCAAGAGCGCTTGAAGACCATCAGCTCATCCCAGTGGCCCTGCCAGCGCGAGAGCCCACGGAGCTTGGGGCGTCCGCGTAGCAGCTTAGCGGGATGAGGCGGCTAGTGTAGTCCTCAAATGTCCTGAAGACGCATCTGCCGCATCCGAAAGAGCTCGTGCGAGTAAGACCACACTTGGCCTGACTAGTGGCAATGGGGCTGGTTCTTTTGAATCTTTAGTGCGGAGCCTTTCTAGAAGTCTCGTGAGTTCATAATAAACAATTCCCTTCACCGTGACTCCAAGTATCGACTTTCAGAACCGGAAGAGTTAAGGCAAGCAAGTTGCTACCTGCGAATGTCTACGAGCCAAGCCTAGTGAAGATATTTTGAGACGCCTCCGGCCATCTCCCGCCTCGCAGCATGGCTGTAGCGCCGCATGGTGCTTCAGCTCGCAAAGGCCTCTTCGCCTATCAGCTCAAGGAGGAATTGGAACGAATGGCCCAGGTGGAGATGCACCAGGGACCGCCAGAGCTGGAGGCCCTTGGCACTCACGCAACCAATTGTGTCATTGTGGTGGTTTGCTGGGGCAAGTAGCGGCACAATGTATTTAGTCTCGGTCTGGGTTCACTTGAGACAAAGACAGTAAGTTATTTGAAGCATTGCCGTTCTTTCAGTCGCCTTCTTCTGCCCACTGTTTGTAGAGTGGCTGTCTACTTGCATTGACACTTTTGGATTTAGATGAAGCCCGCGGCCACCACTTGTATACATAACACCACTTGGATCTCACCGTAACCTGCCACCTTTGCTTTGTGATTTGAGTCCCCTGGAGAATGGACGCAAACGAGTGCTTCAGTTTATATTCTTTGGTCAGGCGCAAGTGGCCAAAAAAGGCCACACCACCGACCAATAAGATAGATGATAGACTGTTTGCGGCGTTAACTACGTAGCATCAAGTCAAGTTCGTCTTTTCACGCACGTCAACAGCCAACACCACCCCACCCGTGGCCAGCGTAGCATTGCAAAACTTCTCAGTTGTCCTCAAGGAAACTTCAAAAGTGCTGCAAATACGAAATTGTGTCCGAAAGCGCGAAATGCCATGGCCGCCTATCAACAGTGTCCCCACTACACTGACGCTTAAAGGGTTGACCAACAAAGTGACTTAAAGTATTAGTCATGACACCACGCATCTTCCTGACTGCTAAAAAAGTACAATTTATAAAATTCATATAATTCTTTAAAGTTGTCAAAAGACAGACGGTTTAAAGACATCTTAGTGTGAGCAACACGACACGAGTGCAAGCATTTTGCACCCCCAGCCCAAACCACCCTTGAGATGGACCTCAAGATTAGTGTGACGATAAGCCATGAGTGTGACGCGACGAACCCTCAAAAGAAATAGATGAAATAGGACCAATAGGGTAGTCCTGATTTCGAAATTCCACTGTGTCCTATGAAAAGACAACAAAGACGAGCGTGATGAGGATGCGTCCATGCCGTGCTAAATTTATTGAACATGACAACGCAACACAACTCGAAACGCAGGATTTTATGTGTGCACGCACACGCGCGCGCACACACACACACATAGAGAGAGAGAGAGAGTTCTTCAAGCACCTCAATCCATAGAGCAATGTGTTGTTGTAACTTGTTGGATGGCGGCGTTGTTTCTTGCCTTTTTTCAGTCGAGAGCTCTCAGATGCAACTTCAATCACGTGCTGTCAAAGGGATGTTCTGAGGAAACGGCAAGGAAGTTCTTATCAAGATCTATCACAATGGACTCTCTGGACAGACAACGATCATCATCAACGATTCCTTAATCATGTCGCTCTTTTGGCAGAGCAGTCGCAGGGTTGTCAGACTGTCAGCACACAGCCTGAAAGACAGGTCAAATGCAAGAAACGAGATACGATCGGTTATGGAAATGCCTAGCTCCACCCTTTGAGGATCCCTGCCATGCCCTGGTCCTTGCCGACGGCCCCGATGCTCGTCACCTTCGCCGTGAACACTTCGGCACTTCAGCCGTGTCAGCAGCATCGCTGACAGCGCTGGGCTGCGCGGTCAGCGATGTCGAAAGCGATAGCAACTTGGCCACGGTGCTAAGCTGTGCACAGCGGCGCTTTGCACTGAATCTGGCAGGCCTTTGGGAGTGATGTGTTGGGTGGTGCTGGGGGGAAAGAGTGCATGTAAACCACAGGGAGACAGGGAGTTGGAAGTTTTGGTTTCAGGCCAGTCAACCCCATGAATAATTCAGCGGAGGCCCTCCCTATTATTCCAGATCCACTAAAATATACTTGGGAGTCAGAAGATCCAAGACTCCAGGATCTACTCAAGCCAATGCACTGTGAGGGGCCGGGTGAACATTTCGTGGTTAGTATCAAGTCAGCAAAGAAAGTCATGTCGGAGCAGCTGTGCTAACCTGATGACCAATTGATGTTACAACTGGTTGCAGTGGACCGTCTGGAATAGGCCCAGATGGTCCAGCTACCAAACCTTCGCCCCAGAGCTGCCGGGCAGGAGATGCAGGGCTATTGAGCATGGTGCTCACAGACGATGAGATCAAAGAGGCTGGGTTGGCGTGAATGTCCTTTGTATCATGCTGTAGGCTTGCACAGATGGGGACCTAGCACCAGCTCCCAGGCTTCACAGCATTTCAGCAGTGCCTGGCTCAAGAAAGTCGGCATGGCTGTTTGACAGCGCGATGGCTAGCCCTATTTTCTCTTTCAGCCCAGTGCCACACACACCGGAGCGGCCAGGGAGGCTCAGCCTGAATGTGCCCGAAGACTCACACTTACGATTCCCGATAGATCGGGTCACAAGGAAGCCGGAGCACCCCGTGCTGACGCGCGGGTGCATCGAACGACGAAGCAGAAAGTTCATCGAGCAACCCTGGTGTCATAAGTCGTTCTGTTTTTTGTGTGTTTATGTCAGTAGATTTGTGTGGGCAGGGGTGAAAGTGACATTTGCAGTCGTCCGCGAGCGGTGCAAAATGTCACCACAAAGGAGTATTCACTTTTGAGCACCCTTTGTTTTGAGATGTTGGTTTTCTTCCAAATCGGCAGATCCAAGGCAGGCCACAGGTGCGCAAGTTTCTACTGAAGTACAACTTCAAGCACGTGAATGCGCCGCAGAGAGACAGACAAATTCTGAACCGGTTTTGCCTCTTTGGAGGGAAAGAGGTGATGTATTCTGGATTTGCTTCAGATTATATGTTTTCTATTGTTTTCTTACTGTGCGAACTAGATTGGCTGTTGCGTCACAGACCACGAATAGCATGAACAAAAAGAAATAGGTTGGACGGCATTTGTTGTGGTCATGAATATCAATCTGAGATAGGGGTACAGGCCAGGTATTTGCAAATCCCAGGTATCCTTTGCACGTAGCGGCAGAGAGCGGAGATGTCCAGATGGTTCTGTTCCTTTTGCGTGCAGGCGCCAACAAAGCTCAGGACGGCGGTTTGAGTGTACGATCATACTGGAGTAGATAGAATGTGGTACGTTTAAAGGTTTTTTTTGCAGTTCCTGTATGTTCCTGTTTTTTGTCTGACAGTTTTCAGCGACGGAGTCGGGCTATCCAGTAAATCATCGCAGTGACTCAAGGAAGGAGTTTGCTAGCTGACAGCTATATAACACATCAGGCCGAATACCTTTATCCTGCAGATTTATCTTTGGCAATCTAGAGCAACCTGTGCAAGGAGACGTCGCATGGACGTACACCTTTGGAAGTGGCCCAGGAGACATGCAGCGATTCACATACAGAGATCGTGGAAATCCTTATGGGCATCAAGAAGCTTGGTTGAAGAAACTGGAGGATGTACACGTGCGCCACTAATTTCCGTGCAAATATGGAATCCGCCAGATAAAAGAAAGCAACATATTTACCTAGCACAGCGCGCGCAAGCCTTAAACCCACAGCTCCAGAAAGCTGTTGAAGTTCTTCTTTTTGTCATGATGGTCTCCTAACAATGTTAAGATTTCCGCCACATCAACACCCACGGGAAGCCTGGTCCACATATTCAACTCTTATCAACAAGTGCTTGAGACGATGCTATGTAAATTACAACCCAGTGATGACAGCTTGCACTAGGACTGCAAGGGACCTGCTGGCTACCGCTTGGACCAACGAGATCCAAACCTATATAGGTTGAGCAGGAATATTGCATGCAGGAACTGGATGCAATTGTCTTCCAAAGAGTCTTCCAGCAAGCTGAGGAGCAGCGTGTTCATCAGTTGTTGCTCGCCAATGTTGACGGTCAGACGGTCAGACGTCAGGGTTTAGGCCTGGAATCCGTCAGACGGTGAGTTGTTGTTCACTTGTCGGAAATGTCATGATAATAAACCCGATCGGAAGTGTGACTGGTGATCCGATGCTGTGTAAGAAGATCACATCTCCTGAAACAGGAAGCAGTCCTGCTCACTCAGGCCGATTTAGATCAACAGTCACAGTAGATCTTCCCTGGGTGTCTAGTTCCGTTTACTGCCTGACATTTGTTCGACCAATGTGCGTGTACAGTCAAGATCTGTGCGTACGCAGAATGCCACACTTTTGTGAAATTTTGTCAGAAGGCTGCGTACTTTTTACAGCATTTTCAATGTCAGCGATGCTGCAGGCACCTATTGTGCGGATGTGTAGGTGGCGGAATACTGTGTTTATATAGCTGTAGCACTGTAAATTATTGGTTTGCAGAAGCTGCAAAACAAAGCCACCTTACTTGCGTTGGCCTTGCTTCCACGGGTGCCTATACCACCTTCATCACAACATGTGTCCAAACGCTGCGCAGAAATGTGGTCCGTGGTGATAGAACATGGGGCATTTGTTGCAATACAGGCAATAATGAACCTACCGAACCAGACTTTAGTCAAGAAACAGTATTCCAAAGTGCTAGCCTTCTTTGGCAGATGTTTGATGGATCTGATAGATCTAGCTGAACTTCAATCATCACACAATTGTTGGTGCTTTGTCTCCAAAAGTGCTATATTGTTAGATGCAAAATGATGCAAAACCAAGATGACACCAGCGCAACTAGTTTTAGACCCCGAGACGTCACTTTGCCGCGGCCAGGTGCAAGGCGCAAAAGGCACACTGCAAAAAGTAAAAGCTTGGGAAACAATGAAGGATCCGTGGGCTGACCGTGGGCCAATTGCACGTAGACTAAATCTAGATTTCAAGCTGAGGCAAGTCCAGAGGTTACAGTCATTTGCGGTCCACAAACTGTCGTAAGTCACTTCCTGAGTGACGAGTCCATTGGCAAGCTCTCCTGTCATCCTCAAAGGCTGAAAAGCCCGTGTAGCCAATAAGGCAGTTGACACGAGCAGCATTCCGCTTTTGTTTCTTCTGCCCGGTTCTGCCCAACCAGGAGGGTTACCGCCTTTTTGGTTTATCTGATTCGAGCATCGGCGAGCCAGTGGTGTTGTCCACGCACCTCCAGGGTCAACAAAGGCCAGGGTGCACCGCGCGTGGGGGATTGGGACACGCATGGACTCCAGGTCCAACTCCAGGTCTACGGGGATTGACCTTGTGCCCGGGGATGGACTAAGTCGGACTGCGATTGCTTTGGTTACGAAGACGCATCTATGGCAATTCAGGAACGGAGTTTTTGTTTTGTAATCCCACTGCGGTTACCGTTTTGTCCTAAAATAGAGCAGCGCTTTCCACACACCGTATCTCAAGAAGTTGCATGCTGAATACATACACAAACTGGGTGTGAAGAAAGCTTCTCACAGAGCAGTCCTTGCATTCGATTGTTTGCTGAGCAAGGGAGCGAATGGACGCGTTTGCCCTGCGAAATACCTTGTTGTCCTTCTTAGAAACTCTACATTGAGGATGTTATGCAAGAAACGCAGCACACCCAGCTCCTCTTCACTTGCCAATCTAATCAGTCAGTGTTATATACTACCTACTACCTACCATGTTGATATTAAGGCCAAAACCACTCTTGAAATGTGAAAAGACCTTTGATTTTTCAGATACTTCACCGAGCTGAACAGCTTCGACGCACCCGCAGCGACTATAGCCACTGTGCAACATCCGTGGGCCTTCTTGGCCTCTCGGCTGCTCCGAAAAACGGGAAGGAAAGGACTTAGGATCCGTAGGATCTTGGTTCTTCTTAAAAACGAATCTAAAATTGACAATGTTGGAGTTGAACTTTGACTTCTTGGGATTGGGTTACCGCTGTTTTGGTTTTCAACTGTGATCCTTCAGCACGTCGTCTCGATGCAGCGAGACAGCACATCGTTTATAGGGCGCACGAGATTGCCTGGTGGGTTGTGTGGTCTTTGTTTTTGTGGTTAACGAATAGTTTGCATTGAACCTGCCAAAAGAGGCATCATTCATGTATTATAATGTCAATGTATTCAATCATTGAACCCCGCAGGGTCATAGGTCCTGCTATGCCCGCATATCACCAGCAACAAGGTGGGCGAAGCAGCCGGCCTCGTGAATATTTGGCCTGGACGGGTGCCTTTGGTGTGGACTGTTTTTGAATCTGTGGGAGCCGGTGCACACGTCTCAACACACATGGAATTCGAAACTATGTATATATCTGTCAGATGATCCAGAGCAGTGACAATGCCAATGAAAACATATATATATATTGAATATATTGTTTGCTTTCCAGGTGCTCCAACAAAGAACAAAGGACTGATCCACGTATGAATGTCCTTCTTGTCCTTGACAGGGTGATCAGACTTTGATGCATATAAAAAAACAAAGTTAGTTAATGCCAGCCATGCAGATCAAAGTTTCCTGGACATGATCAGACATTGTCACCAACCCGGAACGAAGAGGATCACCATATCGGTCCAGGCTAGTCCATGTCGAATCGTATTGAAGGCCTGTGGTCGCTCTATGATCTTCAATAAAAATAGAAGAGCTACTGTATATAATCTCCGCACAGTTTCACTTGGGGGCCGTGTCGCTTGGTAAGAATTTTGTGTACCCATATGTGTCTCACCAAGGTTTTTCTTTCATTCATCTCCATTTCACCACCTATCCTGAGTTCTAATAAGGTGAGCCTATCACGACCTGAGGCATTGAACGCCATGGTGAAGTCGTCTTTGGTGTTGGCTCAACATCTCAAGGCAGCTGCAGTATGAAAAACGATGCACCTCTCACCAGCCTGTGTTGAGAGACGGAAGGTCCGAATGTGTGGGAGGAAACCCGACTGACTATACAACCTCAATCAGATTAAGGAAATCCTGGTTAGTTTGGTGGAATGCGTCCATCTCCCAAAGCCGGCGAGGACGGAATCACAAATGGGGGCGAATTCATGCACTGAGCTGCGAAGAAGATCGGCAGATCCACGTTTGATCCTAGGATCTAGAAGAGTCATTTAGAAGATATTCATGGATCACACAGAAGAAACACATAGATAGTTTTCATGAAAATGTGCTCTTTTTGCAGTTTTTCCACGTGTCGGAAACACACGGGTGGGAGTGTGTTGGATGTCTTTTCAGGAGAGGTTTCTTCCCAAGTTGAGTGGCTTTTGATTATACGTTTTGGTGTAGGAAGGTGGACTTTAGCCATGCGCCTTTGTGAGGCAATGGCACAGGCGGTTCGTGCGGGTTATCCTGTGGACGAAAGCTTCAGCATGGAGTATGGCGAACAGTTGCTTGATGTTGTTGGTGCGCAACACCAGCAAAGAGCTGATCAAATCCTGGTCATCCTGGTGTGGGCAAGCATTGGCACCACAAATGATTGGACAACTGTGTTTGCTGCCCTCATTCAAGTCCTGCAAGAACTGACAGCGGAGAAACAAAAGGCTGGGAACAGCGACACCCTTCTCACTGATTGGATCGTGAAAGCCAGGTACAAGGACAGAAAGTAGAAAGAGAGAGGGAAAGAAAGAAGGAAGGAAGGAAGGAAGAAAAGAAAAGAAACGAAAAGAAAAGAAAAGAAAGGAAAAGAAAGAAAGAAAGAAAGAAGAGAGTACGCATGGTTCCTTTCGGTCTAAAACTGGCATGATTCTGCAGGGGTACCCTCCCAAACTTGTACAGTGATTGCCGGGTAGCTACTCTAGCCACGACCATTCACAGCAGAGATATTGCATGATATTGCCTTTGTGCATCAGCGATTAAGTGTGAAAGCTGAGCACAGTTAGTTTTCATGATTCGTTGCTGGATGTTTATGTGTTAACAGGCCTCAGTTCTACACTATTTATAGAGGCTGTTGTGTGTATGCCCGCAAACCTCCGACTCACGAAAGCTTCCATGGCTAAAGGTTTCTCTTTTCTTAGATGGTGGGCACCAGACGGGTTTCCTTTCCTTTGACTATATTCTTATCAAGGGGAGACTCAAGGGTCTGGAGGTGAATTGAGTTTTTGTGTAAGGTTGTTGTCGCAAGGGCAATTGGATGTTTATTTCTGGAAGAGCATCAGGTTTCATTTGGGGTGAATTTGGGGCAAGTTTGTGCTCGCTATGTTGAACTAGAACTGATCTGGGGTCCGCTCTGAGTTCCAAATCCGTTCTTGACGCAATGTCAACCTATGGTCTCCTTTGAATTTGATTTCTGTGTGATTTGCTGCTTATTAATTATTACCGAAATAAAACTGCCAATGCTTTGCCTTCGTCACATCTGCCAGTCCTGAGGCTCACCAAGCTCCACGGCTTTGAAGCTGGAGTCTACAGCAGGCGGGTTGTAGCTTTGCCAGCTTTAGAGGTCAGGGAACAAGACGATTATATTGTTTATATATATATATATATAGGAGTTATATAATTGACCTAGAAAGCGATTGCCTCCAACCTACCAGCGATGGCCTTCAACCTACTAGTGTTGGCCTCCAACCTAAAAGCGATGGCCTCCAACCTACTAGCGATGGCATCCAACCTAGAAGCGATATTATATGGGAGTTATAATATATACACTGTATATAATTGTATTGATATATATATATACACATATATATGTGTATATATATATATGTGTTTTGGTATGTACTGATGGAAACAAGCAGGTATGGGCTTGCAACCATGAAACTGATGTTCAATACCAAGCGGATAATTTTCTCCATACACACCATCGTTTCGGTAACCAGCTGGTTTGGCGGTTTGGAGACAGAGGCTCGCAATCCACGTAGAGATTGGGGTAAATGATCCTTTTGCCAACTCATCAGGCAATGCGAAGCTGCTCAGACGAGGTCAAAGAGCTTCAGGCTGAGTACATGAGCCTTGGATGAATGCAATCTGCTGGGTGGGGAACGGCTTGAGAAGAATGCATGTGATCTGTGAGGTATATAGTGAGAAAAGAAGCTTCACTCATACGTCAGCTTGTCGCATGGGTCATTCCAGGCTTGGCAAAGTTTTCAGTCAGACCACCAGGTGTCCTTCAAAGCCGAACTACGACAGAGACGCTGAGTTCATAAGCTATTTGTGTCTATAAAGCACATGAATCGTTATGAAGCGGACAGCAAAACGTACTGTTTCTAACTTCGGAGCTTAACTTCTTTCATCCCTTGCATCTTGCACGAGGCCTTCAGGAGGCCAAAGCGACGGAGCCGGCGCAGCAGGTGTCAGCCTTGGCTATCTTCCGCCGGACTTTGCGCGGGAGCGGGCGCTGGCTGGAGAAGAACGAAGAGAAAGACGAAGAGAAGGACGAGAAGTTCGAGGAGGTCAGCGAAACGGGACCAAGCTCAGGAGCTCTCAAGATGTGTAGGGCATGGCAAGCATATGCAGCATTGTACGTTTTGGGAAGCCCAGGAATTTTGACACACTGAACGGTCATCATGGGAGACAAAGAGCTCTCAAGTTCCGCAGCTTCGTCATTGGATGTGTATGAGTTTGCATGTTTGGAGGCTCTGTGGCGAGGAGTGAAGGAGGCCAATCTGGATGCAAGGCAGCGGCAGGGGCACAGTCCAAGAGAGAGGCATGATGGATGATGTCGATCATCACCCCAATGTTCCATACAATCAGTCTAGAAAAACTGATTGCTGCCGAATGTCTACAGGTGCAAGACAGGTGCAGGACAAAGGGAATAGCCAAGGTTTCAATGTTTCTCCGATAATATAACACCGGGTGATTCACATACCCCTCCTATTAGTTTGGTCCACCTCAAGGCCTGCAATAATTACGATAACAAACACTTGTCAG
The DNA here is from genome assembly GCA_963970005.1 of Durusdinium trenchii. Classification (NCBI taxonomy): domain Eukaryota; class Dinophyceae; order Suessiales; family Symbiodiniaceae; genus Durusdinium; species Durusdinium trenchii. The sequence goes on from CAXAMN010017158.1 coordinate 51,275, forward strand.
AAAACCTTCTAGCCCATTTTGTATTTTCACTCCATGTAATATGTACACTTTGTACCTTGCACATAGTAGGATGTCATGTTGACTTCACCTTTGCAGCTCGCGGCCCAAAACAGGAGTTGCAGCTTAACGGCTGTTTCTATAGGTTATCAGCCGTAGTGCTCTAACCACAGCCATGGACGCTCTTGCTATTCCTGGGAACGGTACATCATCGGTAGCAGTCCCAGCCGGTCTCATGACTGAGCCCACGGTGGATCTAGATGACCCCATGGGTTCAGCTCCTGTCACAGCTTACTTTCAGTTTGTGCAGCAAAATATCCAACAGGTGTACAACGGAAATGAAGACGCTATTATTGCTGAGGCAGAGAGAAGGCACAAAGAAATAATGGGACAATGGCTGAACATGGTGAAAACCAAGTTTCGTCAAGCAATCGATGAAGTAGCGAGCAAGCATCATGAGGAACTCAGTTCGGTAAAGCAACAAGCTCAGTCTAGCTACAACCAAGTACAAGGGGAACTAAGTGCTGCAAAAGCGCGAATCCTTAAGCTAGAGAGCGAGAGGTCCATTGAGGCTGAAGCCAGAAAAGCAGAACTGGACTCCTTGCGCATTCAGCTCATGCACGATTGTCAGCAAACTGTCGCTGCCATCACCAGTGGTGCCGAGCAAGGTGTGGCAACGCTTCGTGCAGAGTTCGATGAGCGAGAAACTCAGCTTCGACGTGAGCTACGCGACGCAGAAAACGAAAACTATAGTCTGCAGCAAATGCTCGATGACCTCAAAGCCAAAATGCATGCTGGACCCGAGCTAGAGTACCATCCAACAAGTGTCATGAACACACCAGTGTCTACACCCAGACACGATGACACGAAGAGGAGAAATCCTCTGGAGACCATTGCAGCAGAGGCTACTGCACGTTTGAGTGGACTGTTCGCACCTAAAGCGCCAACGGCCACCATCATCGGTGATGCCCCACTAGGGGCAGCTGCTCCTATCAAGCCAGTGCTTCCAGTTCACGGAGGCACCGCAGCAGATGGGGGCAAAACACCGACAAATCTGTTCCATAGCCCTGCACCCTCAATTCGCGAACCCCATAAGCCAGCGTCGTCAGGTGCTATCACCTCCGAGCAGGTGATTGAACTGGTCAAGTCACTCACTCAAAGAGAGTCAGATGAGAAGCCAAAGGTAAAAGGAGGCAGATCATATCAAGTTGAATGACACGCCAACCCCTGAAACTTATCGGCAATGGAAACATCATGTGAGGGACAAAATCAAGTCATGTTCTGACAAACCAGATGCGGCCTGGGACTGGTTAATGGAGGTTTACAACACTGTTGATGAGAGAAAAGTTCTGGAAGAGCGGTTGTCTAACCCTGGGAAGTTCACAACGTTGGATACCAAGTTGGCAGCTGCACTGACCAGAAGTGCAAAGGGTGATCTAGCAAACCGAATCATCAATTACAAAGAAGAGAAGGCAAAACTAGGCATCCAGGTTCGAGGAAGGATGATTCTTCTCATGTTTGATGACTATTTCAAGACCTCGGAAGAAGCGGGTAGCCTCTACAGGGTTGAAGATCTCCTCAATGTGGTGAAGGTAGGCGATACTGTAGCGGACTTGAAGCGTTTTATCAACCGCTGGGACGCTACCATCGCCGGTATGCCCGAACCACCGCACGAAAACGTGCTTCGAGACATCCTATTGAGGCAGATCCGCACAAGCACCATCCTGAGGTATGACATCGATCTTTTTGATCGTGCAAAAGAAGGTGACCATCATCGGTCTTACAAGTTCCTACTGCAAAGTATCAAGGACCTGATAGATCGGGAACGCCTTCGCGAGAATCGGTCACGTATCGCTGAGCGAAACCGGCTCAAGCCAGGTGATCGACATGAGAAGAACGCAGCCCCTACTGTTGATCCTCGGCGGAAGCGTTCGCCATCGCGCGGACGATCGACTTCTCGGGAGAAGGGCATTTGTTGGGCCTTTTTGGAGGGAAAGTGTGCAAAAGGGAAGGATTGCAAGTTTAAGCATGAAAAGCCCAAGCGCGATCCTTCCAAGAAGCGCCAACCATCCCGGGAGCGGAACGAGTCGAGGGACAAAAGCACAGATAAGGAAAAGAAGCGAATGACTAAGGAGGAGATGGCAAAGACCCCATGCAGGTACGATCAACAAGGTACATGCAGAAGAGGAGACAAGTGCTTTTTCAAACATGGAGAAAAGGCAGCACCGGCTCCGAAAACGAAGCCAAGAAAGGACTCCCCAAAGCCAAAGGCAAAAGGGGATACTAAGAAAGCTGCCATTTGCCTGAGCAATCGGTTTGCATGTCTTGCAACTGGTGTGCCCGGACGGTCATGTCTCAAGAAGTCCTGTCTTCCTCCAGCGAGGAAAAGGTCCAAGTCGTCTGTCCGAAGGACTACATTTGTTATGAAACCCGAGATTCGTACAATCCCTGCTCGCGGGGAACATTGCAAGATGGCCAAGCGTCCGCGCAAGTATAGCGTGCATTTTGCCACGAGCGATCGCGTGCCCAAGAGCGACCCAAAGGCAGCCCACATGGCCAAAGTAAAAGCTAGGCAGTTGGCTGAAGTTGTTCGAAGCTTTGATCGTGCAACCGTGCCCTCATGTCGTTTTCTGTGCACCGAATCGTCGCTTACTTGTCGTGAGTGTCGAAGCTTGATCAAGTTGAAAACATGTCCTACCACCATCCCGACTATCGTTGCCAGTCCAGCACCAAGGGAAGGGAGGTTGTCATGGCTTGTCGATTCAGGGAGTGAGCAAGACCTCCTCAGCAGGAAAGTCATGGACGCTGCTGGTGCGAAGAACCCAAGACGGGCTCCTCACACCATCAGTTTGATCACTGCAAACGGATCGACCGAAGCCAGTGAGGTAGCTGACGTCCAGATGAAGCAGCTACTGGAGCCTTGCACGCCGTATTTGCTGGACGAATGCCCTGCTGTGCTCTCAGTTGGCATTAAATGCCTTGACCAAGGGTATAGTTTTGTGTGGCCGGCAAACGGTACTCCGATCCTGGTGCGACCAGATGAGAAAATCGTTCAACTTCGTGTTGATGGTCATGTCCCAGTCCTCGACTCCGAGTGCAAAGTCTTTTGGAAAGGGCAAGTTCAAGAAGGATAAGCCTCTGAAGAAGCTGTTTGCAATGCCGGGAGCAATCTCGAGCCCATCGGACAAGAAAGAGGACGAAGGCATCGACGAAGAAGTGCCAGACGATGAAGAAAGCCGTTTGGTGCGATCACGAAAGGTTGGAGACTTGACGCGTGAGGCACAGTCCGCAAAACACCAGTATCACCACTTTCCCAAGAACCCATTCTGCAAAGTGTGTCAGCGAGCAAGGATGCTTGCACCACAGGCACGAAAGAAAGGGGGTGAAAGCCGCATTCAGACTAAGGCCTTTGGTGATCATCTGATCGCCGATCACGTCGTCGTGCGAGCAAACATCGAAGAAGGGAATCGTGGTGAACGGGTAGCTTTGGTTGTGAAAGACCTGCATACAAAGTTCCGGAGTATTTACCCAGCTCAGTCCAAAAGTTCGGATGAGGTAGTGGTTGCTCTTCAGCATTTTGTTGCCCCGGATGATGCAGTTGAGGTCATTTACACCGACAACTCCCGTGAGTTGATAGCTGGTATCAAGGAGTTAGGGTATCGCCACCAAACCTCCGTTGAATACGTTGACTCCTCCAAGAGCTTCATTGAAAGGGAAGTTAGGAATATGCTTGAGGGAGCACGCACCAATCTCGTTCAGTCCGGAATGCCCCTCCAGTACTGGCCACTCGCCATTCAACATTTTGCAATGGCAACAAACACGAGTGATCAGCTGGATTCATCTCCAAGCCCATGGGAACTGCGTTTTGGAGAAATGTTTGAAGGCATGGCCATTCCGTTTGGTGCGAAAGTCCTGTTCTGGAACAACCCCAATCGAGCCGACAATACAGCAGGAAAGCTGTCGCCCACATCGGTGGAAGGCGTGTTTCTTGGTTACCATGTGCAGCCGGGACACAAGTGGCGTGGGGAGTATCTAGTTGCTAAGTTGGAAGCACTAGACTACCATGTTGAACACAACAGTTTGACGACCCAGAGGACAAAGAAAATTGAGCTCCTTCCAGGTGGTTTCAGTTTTCCATTGCGTGTCAAACAAGATCGTAAGGAAGCTATCCCTGATGACCCAAAGCTCAACCTCATCGAGTCTCCCAATCCGATTCCACTTGCGGATGCTGACCTTGCAGAGTACACACCATCCGAAGCTCCAGAAGGTGTACTTGAACAGGGGGGCGAGGAACCCGAAATCGAAGTCACGGCAGCTGACAAAGCCGAGGACTACAAGCCCGACACTACGCCGGCCGGGGTCCCTATTCCTGAAGGTTACCATTGGGATGGTCTTCGTGTGGTGAAGACGTACAAAGGCAGCAAACGCCCAAAGGACATTCCATCGGATTATTGGAAAACGCTCGGTCCAAAAGATCGAGCAAAGCTGTTAAAAGAAATGGACGAAGCAAAGTCATCCTCCAGCAAAGGTTCAAAGACCACTAGTCCAGCGACCTCTTCTCAGCTCGGTTCATGCCGAAGCCCTCGTGCTACAGACACGAGCACTAGCTGGGAAGCCGTGCCCACGCCGAAAATGAGGTTTGGAGCACCTGCAATGCCGCGGAAAGTGCTTGATCAACCTGAGCCGCATCGTCTTCCGATTCGGGAGCTTGTCGCACAGCGCATCAAGCAAATCGAGTTTCAAATCGCTTTCGAGCTTTTCTGTGCAGTTGCCAGGCTCGTCCCTCGCGATGAGGTTGCTCGAACTCCGAAGGCCAAAGCAGCGTTGGACGCTGAGTGTGAGCGACTGAGAGCCAAGGGAACATGGGACGAGGTCCGTGTTCAGGAGTGCCGGAAGGTCGTCGGCGAGGCCAACCGAAAAGGAGAGACTGTCCATCTCGGCCGCATCTTCGAAGCGTGCTACGAGAAGGGCAGTGAGCTTGAAGCGTGGAACCCTTTGAGAAAGTTCAAAGGAAGGACGGTTTTCGAGGGCAACAATGTCAGAGATCAAAACTCTGACCATGCGTTGTTTGGCGAGTTGGGCTCAAGTCCCGCGTCAATGGAAGCCGCCAAGGTTCTTGATGCCTACGGTAGCCAGCCAGGGTTTGGCAAACAACAGGCAGACGCTGTTCAAGCTTATGTCCAGGCCCTCTTCATTGGGGTGCCCACATGGATATCTCTTCCGCGAAACAGGTGGCCGAAGACCTGGGAGGGCAAATACCAAAACCCCGTGGTACCCCTCGTGTTGGCACTATACGGACATCCCGACAGTGGCGGAATTTGGGAAAAGCACCTCAACAGTCGGCTTCATTCCAAAGGTTGGGAACAAATCCTGCCTGACGTTTGGCAGAGCATGTTTTACCACCAAGAACTCCGACTTCTTTTGGTTGTATACGTGGATGATTTTAAATTAGCCGGGCCGAAGGAGCACCTTTCCAAGGGATGGAGCTTATCAAGTCAGCCGTCGACATTGGCGAGCCCGAAGCCTACGATCGGTACTTTGGTTGCCATCACAAAGAGTTTTCCCACGTACGTCTCCCCAAATCTGCACATCCTTTTGCTCATGTATTCGATCCCAAACTTGCAACCGCATCCCAACAGCATCGAACACGAGACTATTGGCACCATGACCCTGAAACTCGCACTTGGACTCGGTTTCATTTGCAGCCTCGCAAGAAGCTCTACGACCCTGCGAATGAGGGGGGGGAGTTCAGTAGGCAAATTTCGGGTCAAAGGATTACACGTTTCGATCATGATGTTACCTTTCATGGTTGCCCATCGATTCAAGCCGTTAGTGGTGAAGAGGGTGCAACATTGGTAATGGATTCGTGGTCAGACAACCCCAAATTGCAAACGGAAGGCTTTTGGACGGGTTCGACTATTTTTACCTATGGTGAAGAGGTCGACCTCAGCGCGTTCGCAGCGGCTTCAAAGAATAGGCCTGGACCTCATCGAAACAAACGCGAGGCAAAGAATGAAGCCAAGCAAAAGAGGTTTTAGCCAATTGAGGACGCAGTGAAATCCACGGCTGGCGTCATGGCTAAGCCCGTTAGCATCGTTCGCTACGACATGTCAAGTTTTCTTGAATCATGTGTGGAAGCGTACTGCGAGCTAGCGAAAGTGGATGTTTCCTCGTTGAAGCCAGCCCCAACACCGTTCACGGATGCAGGTATTGCCAGGCCGACGTTGAGTGAGTCTGAACCAAAAGGTCGACTTCAAACTATCGCCAGCAAGGTTCTTATGAAGATCCTTTTTGCGGCTAGAATGGCCAGGTTTGACCTACTCCGCGCAACCCAGAGTTTGGCCTCCCGGGTCACAAAATGGTCGACGGAATGCGACGTCGCGCTCCACAGGTTGGTGGCGTACATCCACCATACCAAAGACAGATTCTTGGACGCCTTCATCGGCGATCCCTTGTCCGAATGTCAGATTTGGCTGTTCGCCGACGCGGACTGGGCAGGGGATGAAGAGGCCAAGAGCACCTCCGGGTGCACCACTGTCATTGTGGGTCCAAACACGTATTTCCCAATCAACTCATTTTCAAAGAAACAAACTGTGATTTCCACCAGCTCTACCGAAGCTGAAGTGGTCGCTGCCAACCAAGCTCTTAGAGCAGAGGGTCTTCCCGTTTTAGCGCTATTTGAGAAACTCGCCTATGGCAAAGTAGCTACAAAATTGGCCCCAAAGGGAAGGTATGCTGATGAAGAAGTGTTCACTCGCATTGACCCCGAAATCAACGAAATTCGGAACGGCAATGTTGACTCTGGACTGGACGTCTCGAACATTCAGTGTTTGAAAGTTCATTTTCCAGATTTTTGCCAAGTCAAGTTCATGGAAGACAACCAGGCTACCATCACGATCTTAAAGTCTGGGAACTCGTCATCCATGAAGCACGTGAACAGAACCCAGAACGTGAGTTTCAAATGGCTGAAGCAACAGTTCGAACGGGAGCAATTCGATTTGGTGAATGTAGGAACCCTCTACCAAACAGCAGACATCCTCACAAAGGCGTTCACCAACGCTGCCAAGTGGGAACACGCCCTTAGGCTGATCGGCATTGGGCAAAAGCTCGCTGACAGCCCGGCGCAGGCCGGAGCCCCAACGAGAACAGTGGTTTCCAAAGTCTTGCAGCAGGGGGGTGTTGCACATGCGAACACACATGATAGGTTGCTTATTGAGTTTTGCTGTTCTGCTGACTCTAAGCTTGGGCAAACACGCAGCGAATCGAAAGGATGTAAAGTCCTCCGCGTCACCATCAGCGAAGATGCAACCACAAGCAAGTGTATGAGATGGCTCGACAAAGAAATCAACACCTTCAAACAACAGCACCCACAAGCGAAGGTTCTGCTGTACGGCAGTTTGCCCTGCACAGGCGGGAGCCCATGGGGAAACGTCAACAAGCAAACTGAGGAAGGATTGGAACGCATAAAAGAGCAACAAAAGGAGTTTACCAAACTCTTCAAGAGCTTCGCTAGGCTTGTGCGTGACCACCTTGACTCAAGAACATTTGTTGCCTTTGAGCTTTCCCGTCGTTGTCGCTACTGGCATTGGCCGTCGGTGTTGGCTTTCATCAAACGCCACAACTTGCAAGGGTACAACTTCGATGGATGTATGTTTGGTGTGCGCGATAATCACGGTAATCTTATGCGCAAGAGTTGGCACGTATGCACAAATCTTCATGAGCTTGCATGTCTTGAGCAATACATGTGCACACATGATCACACTCATGGACAAAGCAGAGGCAAGTCATTGAAGAGTGCTGAAGGTTACACGTTTGAGTACACTGATCTTGTTCATCGCTGCTTTAAGCATAGCAGCTCAAGTCATTCTGCCGCCGTCGCGCAGCGCGCCCTGCCAGCGATCATTGTTGATCACATCATGTCGGCTGACCATGACATGCGCAGGGAAACCTTGGACATCTTCGAGTCGCATTTTCGGCAGATTGTGGCCTCTGGCTACTACCTCGAAGACGGGTATTCTGAGGATGTGGACGCGGTGCTGAATGGCGTCCTTGGCCAGCACACAGCACATTCCGTGCTGGCGGGCCTGGTTGAGAAGAACCCATGGCTAGAGCCGGAGTTGGGTCCATTGATTCGGACCTCACGGTATGATCTAGCCGCCTTCACAGGTGTGCCCACGAGTCAAGACTACCAAACGGTACACATCTTGATCTCCGACTCCACCTTGTGTTTGGTTAGCGGTTCGAAACGCCAACCCCAGAGGTTCGATTTGGCCGACCACTTTCAGGCCTATCGTCCAACTTACTGCAAGCATTTTCATCACGAATGCCTCTGGGGTGCAGAGTTGCCGTTTCTGTTGAAACGAGCCCGTATTGCCGTGAGGAACCTCAAACGCCAATTCCCAGGCTGTATGCTGCTGGTGGGCGTGGTGTGGTCCGGCAACGAGCTCATCGGCAAGAAAGGAATTGAAGCTCAGACTTCATGGCCCTTCGATCATCCTGACGGCGACCACTACATGGAGCTACAGGAGAAGGTGCAAGAAGAGCTGGTTGGGTTTGCCGCCGACATGTTCCGGTACGGTGTGCACTCGGCCGCTCTCATCAGCGCGCCCGATCCTGAGACCTACAACTTCACGCGGCTGGGACCCTACAGCGACTGGTACAACCGGCTGAGTCAGTGGTTCCAGGACGAAGTTTATGGTTCCCAGGTCGGTAAGTGTCGCTTCCGCCTGGTCAACATCAACGTCCTCAACACCCGCATGGACTTGCGTGACCAATGGCATTGCGAAAAATCAGACGAGAATGCAAATCATATGTTCTCTTTTTGTCAGAGTGTATTTCACCTGCTCATGAGGCTCTAAATATCGCATTGGAAGTAGCTGCCACCAGTCCGATGAACCGTCCGCTTGGTGGGCTGGAACTTCGTGATGATCGCCTCCCTCCAAATCAGCGATACGAAGAGCTACTTCGAAACCTTGCCGATGTCCGCCACAAAAGGGCAATCGCCGCAGCCGAGCTCACCGCTCGCGCCCTTACCAAGAAGGACGTCGCTGCGGAGCAGCCAAACCGAGCTGCGCCGATTACCGAGGCAGACATGGCCGTCATCGATGACGAGCCCGAAGGGGAGGAAGATGATCCAGACCTTTCGGAGATTTTCGTCGCAAATGACGCCACGGCAGAAAAGATCCTCCAGCAACGCCGCGAAGTCATGGAGGAAGAGCAGGAGAAGATCGCTGCAGAGCTGGACATCAGCCGAGAAACCTATGAGGGTCGGCTCCAAACGCTTGAGGAACTCAGCCACCGTGTTGAAACCGGTCAGAACCCGGCAGCATGGCTCGACATTGATGCCAATGACGATGAGGAGGTATCGCCATATGATGAGGTCGTGCCGGAAGAACCTGAAGATGAGAGCGCACCTCATGGCGAAGAAGGTTCGGCCACCGTCAAGGGTGAGCCCGAGCCTGAAGCACCCTCATCGCCACCGGCTGCTGCTGAAGGCCACGTTGTGTGCCCTCAATATCTTGCAGATCAATATCCCGAGTATGCATACCGGATGGCCGAGATCGACGGCGCTTTCCAGCAAGTGGTCCAGCTTGGTGACCAGCAATTGCCGCTCCACTTTGCGAGCGGGTGGGAGCTCAATGGCGGGCACCTTTTCTTCGCGAAACCTCTCAAGGATTGGCTTACCCAGCTATCCAAGGTCGTCCGACAACACGACCAATTCCTGGGACTTGAGGTCGACGAAGATGGCTACGCAGACTTGGATGAAGTAGCCAGGTGTTTCGGCCTGAATCACCGCAGTGCCCCGCCGCTCACCGTCAAAGACTTGATCGCCATAGCAGCAAAGGACAAGAAAAACCGATTCGAGTTTTTGGGCATTCGAGAAGGGCACAAACTCGAGGAGAAGGGCGTGGCACTATGGCCTCTGAAGATGCGCGCCGCTGCTGGCCAAAGCAAGCGCGCAATCAAGAGCGCACAGGACAACTACAGATCGGCAGCCCTGATGTACTGCAGTCCTGCGCTCAGGCCAGAAGCCAAAGCTCCCTTCATTGGGAAGCCCATTGCCAAAGCGGATGAGATCCCTGTGTTGGCCTACCACCGCACAAGGCCAGCGTGCTGGAAGCGGATCGTCAAGGAGGGCCTCATCCCAGGCGGGGGCGAGTTTGTTGGCAGTGATCGAGCCCATGTTTACCTGGCTGCAAGTCGCATTACGGAGACCGACTATCAAAGCGGTCTCCGCGGTAAGCACCCCATTCAGCTTACCGTTGCACTTCGGGAAGCAGTCGATGGCGGTCTCATCTTTTTCCAGAACCGCTCCGGTGGAATCATGACGGTTGACACGGTACCTCCAGAATACATCGTCTCCGTCGAAAACACCGAAAGCCAGTCCACACTCTGGACCAGGGTAAGTGCCGTAGGCCTACCCGAGGCAGCAACAGCGGATGGAGGTGAGAGCCGGGCCGCCATCACTGGCGAGCCCCGGCCAACCGCAAAAGCAATGCCTGTTTCCCTGACTGCAACCAGCAAAGCGGCACCTGCAAGCAAGGCTGCACCTTCGACTCCGCCAACTTCCATTGCAAATGAGGCAGAGCAAGATCGACCTGCTGCATCCTACAGCGGCTATGCTCCGCCTGAGCCTGCGGGGCCACCACCTGGCTTTGATGCACCAATCACCGCCCCGACGCTTCGGAAGGGACGAAAGCTGACGGTGATCCAGGTCGAGTGCAGCCAGTGCAAGGGTCTAGTCCTCAGGGGCATGACCCACTGCGACATTTGTTCAGCCGAACTTGCCACCAACACCGAGCTGCCGGAGGAAGCTGTCACCCGACTTTCAGTTCTCCGAAAGCAGCAGCTTGCGAGGGCAGGCCTCGCTCGCACTGAGTGCCCAGTCAGCGACTACATCAAGGCGGGCCTCAATTTGCGTGTGGTGTCTGCAAGCGGCCGTGGAAACATGAGCCCAGAAGCAATTATGATCCAAGATGCTCGCAGCCGAATGAAGGTGCAGACAAGTGTGGCTTCCAAAGCATCGAGGACCGCTTCGAGCATGACGTCCAGTTCATGGAACGAATGCTGCAAATGGGCTATGACTATCGGGCAGCGCAGCGGCAGGATTGGCTTTGCCATGCTCACTTGGCAAACCCACCGCGCAACAAAGCGCAAGTCAGCCTGGGCCTCGGATATGACGAAGATCATCCTTTGGCACGGCTGGCCTACATCGATGTAGTGCCCGATCGCTTTCCACAAGCTATGGATTACATTCCAGAGCAATGGTGCGTGATCTATCGCACAAACATTCTCTCCTTGCGTGAGTACATCGAGTACATTAATTCACCTGATTCCCATCGTGGCCTTTTGGCTTGGGACGGCGTGCATCAGATGAACCAATACTGCGCATTGGAGGAGCTTCGCCAGCTATGCCATGACAACCTCTCCGCTGCCAGGCGTGACGTGGTCAACAAGCAGACTCAAGAGCAGCGCCAGCAGCAAAGCAAGGGCAAGCGCAAGTCCTCTACCGGAGGTGATGGAACTCCAGCTTCAAAGGCAAAAGGAGGTCCGCCACCCTCACCGGTGAGCCCACGTGCATCCGGATCAGCATCGTCCTCGTGGGGATGGAGCTCATGGAACTGGAGCGAGTGGGGCGAGCAGCGGCAGTGGGACCGCCGTTCGTGGGACTGGAGCTCGAGTCGGAGCCAGTGGCATTGGCGTTAGTTGAGCCAAGTCTCAACCTTTTGCCTGAGCGAGCATAATTCATTGCATGACATCCATTGTCAATATGTATGCGGTTTTCCTCCCAAGTCCAAACTTTCAATTTCTTTTGGCGGCGGGGAGTGAATAATTAAAATGCACGTACAGGGCCACGTTGGCAGTGGATTGCTAGCATCCACAACTGCCATGCAGCTTTGAGCCGACATCACTGTCGTGCCCTGCACAAGCCCTCGTGCACTTTCCGCGTCCAGCTTCGGGAGCAAAGCTACCTTAGCTGAGGGGGGTGTATTTTCACTCCATGTAATATGTACACTTTGTACCTTGCACATAGTAGGATGTCATGTTGACTTCACCTTTGCAGCTCGCGGCCCAAAACAGGAGTTGCAGCTTAACGGCTGTTTCTATACATTTTGGATTTTTTCTGACCAAACCACCGCAATTAGTTTGGTCCACCTTTCTGGGGAGGCAATTGTTTGACACCTCCCAGTTAGTTAATCTACTTTCTGTCCTTTCTTCAACCCCTTCAATTTCACCAATCCCTCATCCTATGGTCCTATTGCCAATTAAAAATGTATTTTCCAATTCAATTCCAGCACTTATTATTTCACCAATCCCTCATCCTCATGAAGGTGCCTCTCCTCATGAAGGAATTAGTCTTGGTGGCCTCTCCTGATTGTCCACCGAGAAAGAGAAAAAAACACCTCACTTCCCCCCTATTAGCAAACGTCGAGGGGGGTCATTAATCCGGTGATTGCGTTTCTTATCATCACAGTACTTGGGATGCCGGTATACATGTGGGGAGACTCAAACATCTAGACGCTCAACTCCGACCAAAGCAGCGGCACTGGCTTTCCGATGGGCAAGACACACACCCGCTCAAGTGCCAAGGGTTGATATGCATGTGTGTTCGTTATATTGTAGCTATAGTCTGCTCTTGTTGAGTGAGGGAGGCAGTGGAGCTTGGATGGGGCACTTATTGTTGACATTATCTAAAGTATAAGTTTGGATATATATACTATATATACATATAGATGAAAACTCGGGAACCTTCAAATCACCACATCCGCTGGGGCAAATGTGTAGGAGGCATTGTCATGCATTAGCAGTCTAAGACTACATGATACTCACGTTGAGCAGAACACCTTGTTTGATCATGTGTGTATTTCTCAGAAAGATTCTTTGCCCAAACAAACAGAATATCAGCCCCGTGGGCAGAAGAGTCTGTCAGTTTCTTTTGTCAGTGCGCGACTGGCCATGGTGACTTGATTTGGATTTGCAGTTGAATCTTTTGCTGCATTGCTATAATGTCTTTGATCGAAAATGGGATTCACCAACTCACCTGATCTCAGCAATCGCTGAGCTAACTACGGGAGTTACGTCACTCTTTGATGTCAGGACATTGACACTCTTCAATGCGTCTGGGAGCTGGCGCCTTTGCTGCACTGATGTGACAGAGCGAACTCACATGGAGGTCAGATAGAGCATCATGGAGCAAAACTGTATAAGTCACCTGGCACAGCCCTTTAGACTCACCAAAAGAGTAGGTGAAAGACTCTTCGACCTTCGAATGCCTTTTTTGTCGAGCAGACAATTGATGTTAGGAACCTGGAAAAGCGAGACTTGCCGAGGTTCCTGGACCCGCCGCTCAGCGAAGCGGAGCCGGAGAAGGAGAAGATCGTGCCAGAGGTGACAGTCCAAGAGATGGAGGCCAGTAGGGCCGGACAGAATCGAGCAAGACGTGGTGAAGATGACATCTTTAAATCATGTGCTCAGTTCAACTTGCCGGTGCATGAGATAGGTCAAATTGTGGTGATCATTCAAGTAGAACATGTATCCCAATACTTCAGAGTTGATGTTGGACGATTAGTGAAATTGGAGAAGTTGTTGGAGTTATGTACCTGAAATTTTGTTGGAAAACGCTGTCCTTCTCGATCCTTTGAACACGCGGAGTTTCAACGAGGCAGCAGGCCGCAGCAGCTACAATAGAGCATTGCGCCTTTACCGCGCCAAGCAGCTGCCGGAGGCCGCTCAGGGCTTTCGGGCTGCAGCACTCCATGGACACGGTGCCCTGAAAGCTGTCGAGTGCACATCCAGGGATCCATGGGCATGCGGCAGGGACGGTGGTGGAGGCTGAGGCACTGAGTTTTCTTTTTTGCTCTCTGGTTCAAATCGAAATGAATTTATTGGGGGAAAGATTCGATGAGAGTTCTGGAAGCGCCAGACAATGGAGTAAGCCAACCAAATTCCTGAACCCTGAAATAATGGACTCACTAACGATATCTATATAACGATTGGAACAAGCAGTAATTTGGGAAGGTGCAAAAAGTTAATTTTGTTCGATGCAATTTGCACAGTTGTTATAGATATAGATATATAATATATATTACTATATATATATACATATAATTATATATATACGTGTGTGTGTGTGTGAAAACTAAGAATCTACTGCTTTAATAAAGGATCCTTTTGCACCTTTTTGGTGCCTCGTCCGACCTATCCGATCTCTGAGGTAAAGGCGCATACGCTTTGGGCGTGATGCTGCTGAATGGCCACCGGTTGAGATCGGAGTGAGTTGTTCGGAAACGTGAGCAAATTGCCGAGGAACGCCTAGTGGAGCTTGTGGACCTCAATCCTCATCGAAACGATTTTCTCGACTTAGGATGTTTGAAACCCTCTCCAACAGCCAAACTAGCCAAGGTGAAGGTGTGAAGAAAGATGAGCTGAGCGCTGCACAGTTCTTGCATCAGGCTGCACAAAAAGGAGAGAACAAAGCTATGTACAACCTGGCGCTGATGACCCTCAGCTAGATGTGGAAGTGAAAGTCCTGAATTTCGGAGCTATATATGCCTCTTCAAGACCATTGCAATCCCTGACTTCTTGGCTTGGGAGGCGAGGCGAGCCTACCACCAAATCGAGTCTGTAAGATAGGGCTGCATATTCACCAACAAGCGCTTGGTGTCAGTCATCGCACCGAGCAAACAGATACACAACGGCAAGGAGAAATACATCGCTCTACCACGTTGCTGAACCCTCCCTGGCAGTAGGTCATGCCGACCAAATTGAAAGGTCTAAGGTCGAGATGGATTAGCTTGGAATCGTAGATCCCACAAGCATAAGTTGTTTGTCGAAGCGAGCTCACTGTGCAAGGGAAGGGCCTCATAGGCCCTCACGACTGGTGGAAGATAGACCACCAATGAAACCTGTGAAGATCATGAATGAATACATAGGAAATAGGAAACCACAGAAACTTACAACTCTTATCCTGGTTCGCTGCTTTGCCTGGGCCCTCGAGGTATCAACATGGAATTGGCAGCTTGTCAGGATTGATTGAAACTTGAAACAGCGGATGCTATGAGTTGGCTTGGGATTGTTTTGGTCCCTAGTCGTAGTGACAACGATATTCCCTCAAAGGTCGGATCTCAGAAGTTTATTGGAAATTCCTATTCTGAATTCTCAACTATTGAAACAAAAAGAACAGTATTCCGCTTGAATTCTCTTGCGAATTCTGTGAAAGATGTGAACGAGTTCGAAACCGATGTGCTGAGGTCTCCGCCAGGACGCCTTGAAGGCCAAGGAATGGACCCTGCGAGCTGCAGAGAAGGGGCACCGCAAGGAGACGAGAGAGCGTGAAGAGACGAGAAAGTGCGAAGATGTGGAGCAAGTTGTGTTGTTCCAAGAAATGAATGTTCTAATTCGCTTTGCCCGTTGTGCCAGCTAGATACTGTAGTTATTTTTAGAAGATGGAATTAGGACCAGGAGAGTGCATTGTGTTTTACAATGTTTGAGTTTGGACTGTGAGGATCATACTGCAGTTATGAATTATGAGTCATTGTCATAAACTTCAATGTGTTGCATAAGATCGGTCACATGTTCAGCCAATAGCCTCTCCTGGGTTCAAATGCCAACAACTCATTGAACTGTATTCATGTGGGGCAGGCCCTGCGCAGTAAGAACGTGAAGATCTTCGGCTCTGGGCCATGGCTGGACGCTGGGTGTGTTTGCCCCAACGATTTCAGTTCCTCACCCATGAAGATCATGAGTGGACATCTTTGATCATTTATATATATTGGTTCCTTTAGGCTGGAGGCCATCGCTACATTGAGTACATGAGTAGACATGTTTGATCATTTATGGTTTCCTTTAGACTTTAGACATTGCTAAGGTGGGATGTCAGGCTTCGTTCATCACTAAATGAATTTCCTCGTTAGTGCGAGGAAATAAGGCGAAATGAGGTGCCCATGGATGACCCACGATGGACGTTCATCGTTCATTCCAATGGCCTTTTCCCAAGGATTACGATCCCAAAGAGATGGGTGTGGACCGAATTACCAAAGAGGCAAGGCCAGCTTGAAGCTTGTGCGTGACCATGCTTGTCCGGTTGGTTTTGGCTTTTGGTGGCTGCTGGCAGCACTTGTTGGACGGTTGTGGGTGCGTCACAGGAATGAAAGAGCTCTGTACGTTGTAGCACCTAGCCTTTTTCGCTTGAATTGGAAAAAGGTTGAAAAGGCTTCGCTTGCAAAAGCCGCTTTTGCTAATGTCTTTGCAGGACAGTTCAAAAGAGATGGAAAATAGACGAGCTTCTAACGTTCAAAACACAATGCGGCGAGGGCCCCACCGTTCCTGGATGTTAGGCAGAAAATGGAAATACTCATGCGCAGCCGGAGCCCCAGAATATCCCAGAATTGTACTGTTCATGGTTCAGTCTACAGATGCTCCGGTGATCACAAGACTTGGCAATGAGAGCATCCGTTTGGGGTCCTGTCTACAGTTGGGCCTGCAAGGAGACATCATGCAAGCAGTTGCCTTTTCAAGGTTTCTAAGTGGTTGGAATCTTGGAATGCCTACCAACCAGAGGTACACTCATCCTTGCCAAAAACCGTTCTAACCGCCGCGAGGTTCAAGTTGGGCATGATGCACTACGAAGGTGATCATGTGAAGCTGGACAAGGCACCGATGGCACGTCGATCTGCCCACCTGGCTTCGAAGATCGACGATAGAACCTCTCCGCAAACTACACTGCAGTCCACCTTTCAGAAGTCGACGTATTTCCACGTCGCCTAGACTATCAGAGCAAACACCGCTAGCAATATCCAAGTCCACAGCGACCTCACGGCATTGGGTCATACCGTAAAGCTCCGTTTGTTGTAAGAATCGCAACAGTGAGGCCTACCTTCTTATTGGCTTTGTGAGGCCTTGGCCAGCTATTGGTTCATGCAGGCAGCCCAAGCCGGTCTCGATGAGGCACAGTACCAGATCAGCAGGACGAGTGCGAACGGGGATAGATTGATAATGTTTGAATATGTTTGATATACTAGTAGTTTGTGTGTACTTTACCGTTGCTGGTGTGGATTGTGCAACTCAACTGCTTGGTGATTTGGATTTGGATTTGTACGTCTAGGTTCATAAGGAGCTCTTCGTAATTCATAGATGTTCAGACAACCAGCTTATGTGCAAGTTATTGATCAGGGTAGGAGACCAGGAGGGCATTTGACTAGTGCGGCCACATCGCAATGTTACATAGATGTGGAGATGAAGTTTACTTGTTATTCAACCAATCTTTGTTGGACATTAGTAGTTTGTTGTTACATTGACAACAAATCAATCGCCACTGCTAGCGCCAGCCCTGCTCTTGCGAACCCCAGTTATATTGGCCTGCCACATGTGAAGACGCCTCCCCATCTGCAGGATGCTGTTCCAGGGTGACGGAATCGAAGCTGACGAGCAATACGCCTTCCGGTTCTTGACCGCAGCAGCCCAGCAGGTGCTTCTGGGTGCTTCCAGGGCTTCTTTATATAGAGCCCTAGGATTTGAAGTTCGCGCACAAGGGCCGAAAGTGTCACACACTCGGTCGCTTCGGGCAAACAGGTCGTTTCGGTCGTCGCTCGCAGGGTCACCCTGAGTCGATGCACAACTTGGGTGTGAAGCTCTACTTCGGGGAGGGCATTGACAGCGACAGGTGGGCACCTCATTCAGCAGCTCGTTTTGGCGCTTGAGGTGATGACCTGGTCGTACTTCAACTTTCATTTGTCATGCAAATTGTGAGATGGTTTGTCTGGTAAGATGGTGCTTTTGCACAATGATCAGGCTTACTTTAAAGTTCTACAGCGCCCACCCAGAGGACGTTACATTGTGCAATTGTTTACCAAAAAAGGGAGGCAGCCTTTCTTTGTGGCCTGGAGGTTCATGTTGTCGATGCTTTGTTTCTTCGGTTTCAAGCACCTGGTTGCTTGAAATAACATGGGGCAGCATAATTGTTTGGCCCCAAGCTACTAGCACATGTTTTTGTTACAGTTGTAAAACAAAGCAAGCTACCAAATGGGAAAATATATACACTAGATATCTTCTGTGCATGGAAGGATTTTGTCTTTAGCCAGGGGTGTATGAGGAAACGTTCAAATACGAGTGGCTTTTTACATTGCAGTTTGGGTTTCAAAATCGAAGGAGGTACTATTACTAAAGCACGCCTTTGAGCAGTTTAGGTTGCTAGATGAACATAAAGCGGAAAAAAGCCTGTGGCTTGCCAGGCGCTCGGCGGCAACATGGTTCCTGAAGGCCGCGGAGCAGGACTGAGGGGCACAAACTGGGACCCTATGGCATATTGTGCTCTTACAACTGACTCAAACGGACTCGTTTTGTTTAGTTTAGTATCCTGGGAAGTCTCAGAAGGTCTACAATGGTCTACATTTCTGGCAGATCTACATTTCAGATGTTTTCTCGCTGTAAGCTTGTTCCATCTAAGAACGACAGAAACTCACATCTGTTTCTAAGATGCACTCAGTGTACTCTGAGCGGATGGTTATGTTTCGGAAGGAACTCCCAGAGGCGCAGAACAACATTGGCCCGGGAGCTTGGAACCAATCCGGGCATGGCAGATAGATTAAACCATCTGGCTTTGGTGGCTTTGTGCAATGAATGTCCCTTGTTGGTAGCATGTATTGCCCACCCAATACGTTGTACCTTTCCCACAATTGCTTTGAGGCAGTGGACCCCGTATCCAGAGGGGAACAAAGTGTATCAACCAACCCTCCACCAACATGTCCTGATGATCAGGAAAAGAGATTTTAACAGAACACAGTCTCTTGACTTGCATAAGAACCTGCAAATTGCTGGAGCAGATGCAGTTTAAACATGCATCGGAGATCATGGGAGAACTTCAACCGTGAGTCAAAATGAATCCAAGCCCAACTGGTTGTATTCTTACTTCAGACTTTGGCTCAGTTTGGTAGAGAAGCGTGTCACGTGTGGCTCCTGCTCCTGTCTAATGTGCGCCAATTCGTTTGACCCTGGCCACATTTCCGCATCGCTCAGGTTGGATGCTTTACTGCGGGGATTCGATTCCTATGAACATGGAGGCAGAATGTGGGTGAATCTAGAATCTAGATGGATCTAGAGGTTGCAGAATGCAAAGGTTCAAAAGGATCTATGGGAGGAAAGGGCGCTGGAGGAAAGCTCTTTTTGTATGAGGGCTTTTGCTGTTCGATCACTGGTACATTTACCGTGTCCTTTTCCGCATTCAGATCAGAAGAATCAACGTGTTTGAGCAACGGAGGCCGGGGTCGCCTGGCTGGAAAAGGCCGCCGACCGCGGGAACGAGGCAGGAGTTCAGCCAGTGTCGATAATTTCCACGGAAAGTGTGTTGCCTTTGGCATTTCAATTTGTTCAACGTATATGTTGTGCCGGCAAAGCGAGTTGATTTTGGATATGCAATTGACGGAAAAAATGACAGCAACATGCACGTAGTTTTAGTTGTCACGGGGAATACATAGTAACACATAGTACTTCCATAGTATAAATATATATATATGCTTGGATCATACCTTTGCATCAAATCTATGAGCATCAATAGGCACAATGTCCTGGCAAAGGCCTTAGCATAATACATGAAGAGCCTTGCAGGGATTGGAATTGTGCTCATAAAAATACATTTTCTCATTGTAGGAACCTTTTCCCAATATGAGGCGTACAGCATAATCGGTACCACACTAGGATCTCATCCTCGTTTGAACCTATCAATGGGAGCCTTCTATCACAATAGCGATCTCAAGAATTAAGTGAGTATGAGAAAGTAAGTCTTTGAGGCGTGTTGGCAATGTTTGACATATGCATGTACTGTATATTGATTGTATAATAATACGGGACCTTTAAGCTGTCAACTGGATAGCTCGACAAAACGAACTCACTGCTCAACTCAGTACAGCAACAGATGATGGTCGTGGCTAGGCAACACCACATAAGATTCCACTTTCCGTCCATTCGTGGGCAGGAGGCTCAACATCATCTGCAATCCATCCGTGGCACAATGATCACAGGCACAAAGTCGCCAAGAATGTGTGATTGAGGTTTGAGGAGTTGGAGACGCATGATGATTCAGATACTCTGTGTACACTGTCAATCGGATTTTGCTTTTTGGAATAAATGTTCCTTTCCAAGGTGCTGATTGGACAAGCAGATTGCTTGATTTGGGGATATCCTCTATAAGCCTGATCCACAAAGCCCAGTTGCACGAAATGGAGAGTAGCCTTGTTGGGGGACATGTGCACTTGAGAATGGCCTCTTGGACTAGAGGAGGTGAGGGTGATACCACCTCACAAGCAGATTGTCCGAAGGGGTAGCCTCGCAATTCGTGCGCCGTTGTGAACTGCCTCACATGTTCTCATTTAAGGTGCGAGATATCACCTTGCAACGAGGGTGTTGAAACACGGTTTCCATATTCAGGACCTCAGTCAGTGTGTTCCTTATGCACGTGTTTCCACCGGACGTTCCGGTGAAGTTCAGGCTGAGCAGCCGAAGGACGGCACATTTGGTGGACAAATGGGTTTGGGATGAGATTCGCTGTTGACGATAATTGGACGTTTTGATTTGTGGAGTTCGGGTCCAGTAAATATTTGGATGCAGTATCCGTCACACTGTGACCCACTGCAGCTGTGGCGCCAGAATGTTCCTCCAGAGTGGGTAAGTAGTGGAGTAGTTCAGAGCCCACTTCAGGGAGCCGGAACTAGTGCAAACATCCGGAACCGGCTTAGTGCCGTTGGACATCTAGATATCCAAGTGCTCAAGTCAAGGATGCCAGCTGGAGTCGGAGTTTCCATAAACCCACAGAAAACCTGCTCAGCACTAAATGCAAGAAAGATGCCAAGCACAAACAACAGCCGCGCGCTTTGTAGAGGACAAGTTTTAAGCTTCTTGTGGTCACAATGACACGCACGGATTTTGTGAAAATGAAGAAGAATGGCAGCACTGCATACGTAGCATGGCCAAGAACCTTGAACCATTCCGCTTCATGTCCGTGCAGGATCTCGGCCTTGCCATATCCCTGAACTCTTGAGCGTGTGTCGCCAGAAAAATGCGCCGCGAGAACTTGTTACTGTGCTCAGTAAAGTCTATTCACACCTCTCGCTTACAGAAATGAACTTGTTCTTTTGGCTCCCTTATCGCTTCCCCGATCGAAAAGAAACATACCACATTCTTTTCCAGAGCTCCCGGAGGAAAGAATATGAACAGGTTTGCACATCAGAGTTGTCCATCAGTGGAAAGAGCCGAGGCACAGACTGAAGCACTTACCGGAGAGCGGCGCCGTGCAACTCTCAGACTAGATTGGTTGCTTCAGGTGTGCCTTTCCTGCCATCCACGTGTTTGTTTTGATATTTTTTGATAACATACAACATCCCAAAAAGCAGAAGCAAACCTGACGCTCCAAGGCAATGAGCCTTGGCTTCCTGGTGGGCTGCATGGTCCGAGCCAGCGCACCAAGAGAAGGGCGCGGTGGCGTAGGCGGTTCTTCCGGTTCGCTCGGACCGCTCAATGCAAACGGATTTTGGAGACGGAGCTTCAGTCGAAGCGAAAGGCTGCAATGTCTTATTGACCTGGGCTGTCATCTTGCAGTGAGCATACCCAAACCTGACAGTCATTATCAGCCTCCG
Source organism: Durusdinium trenchii (assembly GCA_963970005.1). Lineage (NCBI taxonomy): Eukaryota > Dinophyceae > Suessiales > Symbiodiniaceae > Durusdinium > Durusdinium trenchii. The sequence continues at coordinate 72,898 of CAXAMN010017158.1, forward strand.
GGAAAAAGCTCAAAGATTTGCATTTTGTGTGAACTGCATGACTCACAAGGCTCTTCAACTCGAACAAGAAGAAGCCTTGCTGAACTTTAGGCGGGGCCCCAAACGGAAAGCCTGTAAAGAGGCCAACATATTTTTCACTTGTCTCAGTCAACTTTCTTCAGTTCACCTGATGGGATCCACTTCTTTTTGATGATGGGATCCACTTGCTTGACCATATTCGCCTGAGCATACTCACCATGTCAAAAGATCGCTCTTCGATCTTCGCTGGCACTTCAGGGGTTCCTTCTTTTTCTACGCCTGCGCCCTGATGTGTAGATTGCAGTTGATCGGATGCTGGTTTGGGATGCATGGGGATGCTAAGTGTCTCTGTCGATAGTTATTATTGCCGGCAATTTGGATTGATCGCTCCATTTGCCTCTCTCCTCGAGAACCATGCGAGGAGTAGTTCAATATGCATAATATGCATAGCATGTGATGTCATGTCATATGCATTGGTTCTTTTAATGACGACAACTTGCGTGTGAAATGATGTGGCTTTTTTGAAAGCACTGATTGTTCAAAGACTGTGGTGATTGATGGTAAATCGTCGAAAGTTGGGAGGGACTATTTATATAGTGAGTTATGTTTGGTCTAGTGTGCAATCTTTTGTTTGGAAGCAAAGGATGTTCTTTTGATTAGCAGCTTAAACATGGCGATACCCTGGAGGCTGTTTGTTTTCCACCACTTGGATCGTCACCAACGGTAGGTGTATAAACATGGGCATTGATCCTAGTTGATGAGGTATGTGGGTGGTAGTGTGCACTCTGCCAAAAAGCACTCTTTCTGAACGGTTCCATTCATTCTCGAAGATGGCGAACAGACCAACAGCAGGCCACTGACCACAGTCGGACAATGGCACGCTCTACATGTCCTCAGTTCCAGTTCTTGCAGTGTCGTGTGACCAGACTCCACTGCGGAGTACCACAATCAGGTCCTTCTTCCTCCCATCATCCTGGAAGCGGGCTTGCCGACCACTAAGCTTGAGGGCCATTTGCACTTTGATGTGCACAGCCAAAGGATAGATGCACTTACTTTCAATGTTGATTCCAGATTGCCAACTTTGAGAAAGATTGCTGAGACAATCTCGCCATGGCTTTGTTCACCCATACCTGCCAGATCCGCACGTAGTACAGTCCTTTTGTCCATAACTACACGCTACACACCAACATGTAGACAAGTAATGATAGTTATGTTTGTGTTTTCAAAAAATAGCATCGCTGCCATGCTCTGTGTTGAAGAGGGTTTCCATGTTGCATGTCGTGAAGATATTCTGACTTGGCAAAGCTCAAAGTCTTTGGACCACAAATTGATGCGTCCCTAGATACAGCCTCCTTGATTCAAAACATTCAGCACACAGAAATCTGTGCCTTTGTGTAAGGTTTTGCCCCGTCTCATTCCTGAAAGCCCGCCTGCACTTTAAGGTCGCTCAAAACCCAGCTCTTCGTCGACAACCTCGGCCCCTTGGGACATTGTACAGAGAAAGGAAGCTAGCTTGATATGCTTTTTGCAGTGCAGATGGCTTCCACAAGGATTATAAGGGGGACCTTGGTGACCATTTTGAGGTCCATGCCCAAGGCTCCCTGCTTCATCAAGTTTGGTTTTGTGTCACCAATACTGAAAGGTGCCTTGATTTTGCTTCCCGTAGACTGGAGCCTTCAGTCTGCCCAAGCCGTTTCGCACCATCCGACCTGAGGCTCCATCATGGCCTTTGCCGTTGCACCACAGCTGAGAGTGAAGACTCGACACACTCCGGGGATATTTGGCTGTCACATGGTCTTGTTTTTACCGCTTTTACCACTTTTTTTGTACTTTTACAGTCTGCCATACACTTATTGCACATTTCAGTTGAGCATTAGATAGACGTAGACCCCGGCATTCCGATGCACGAAGAGGTTGCTTCACATAAGTCAAAGTTTTTGGAACATGCATAGTCCTTTGATTTTTTGGGAGGGTTGGATTTCCGGAGCTTAACTTGCAGCGATCTATTTGCTCCAGTGCACGTTCCCTCGAAGACTCTATGACATATTCACAGGCTGATTACAGCCATCCCTCACAAGAAGAGAGCACCCCTCCTAGTTGAAGACTTCGTGCAGAGAATTTGTTTTCTTATTTCTTGCTTCTAGGGCCTCTAGGGTGGAGGCCATCGCTCTTAGGGTGGAGGCCATCGCTTCTTTCCTGAACGAAGGAGGGACAACTCATTCCTGCCGAGGTTGGCACGCTCGTCAGCACTTGGGCCATGGGCATAGACTCAGTCGGCAATCGTATCCGACTCTCATGTGGGTCCCTCTCAGGAACTGGTAGTTCCATGGCTTGACCTTGAAGCTACTGGTAGCAAAATTCCCCCATAGATATGCAGAGTTTCTGGAGTAACTGTAATGGGAGACCATCGGCTGGCCCAGCAGGAAAGAAAGAAAGAAAGTCAGACAATGTCACACATAACTCCACTTATTCAGAGGTCGATTGGGACATCCGAGATATACACCTCGCAGAAACCTGCCAAGCAGCGTTCGATGTTTCTACTTTCACCGATATGAATCAAGTCGTTGAAATGCCTCTGACCTTCCAAGAGGGTTTCTGAGGAATGCATGACACCGTGGATTGCGGCATTCTCATCACATCTCGAAGCACATCTCGGAGATCGGTTCCACACTGAGGTGGTGAGCGCCAGCATGCGCTGGGCTGCTGAGACAGAGCTCATTGGGTGTCTCGCCTTGAGAATTCGCGTCATGTTTGCCGGGACACACGTAGAGATTCGATTCTGCTCCACTGCTCCTGAAATTCAAGCACTGCGGCACCGCCCATCCCATGTTGTGGGGACTGTGGCTAGTGCTTCTATATGCTTCTGCTTGCTGTTTGTAGCTAGGAAGCTTGATTGTATTTCAAATCCATCCTGCAGCTACGATGCCATCCGTCAACTGTCCAACTGTCAACAACTCCTGTTAGCCGAATCCAAATTGAGCACCGGCTTTGTCACCAATTCCCATGTCCAAGCAGTCAATTCAACCCTGAGGCCATTCAAAGCAAAAACACACATGCTTTCACCAAGAAAGATCCTCCAACCACTTGCTACGAAAAGACCCGTGAAAAATGAACAAGAATCCTACTATTAGCTCCTGGCATCGCTACTAGGAACACGGGCATCGCTACTAGGAGCAAGGACGCTACTAGGAACAAGGAATCAGAGACCAGAGACACTGTGCTTTAAAGCGCCAAAGGAAACATCCAAAGCGGCTGGCACCCAGGCTTCAGGACTCTCCACTGCTGCCGATCTATTGCCACCTTTTTGGCACGGACCTTGGGCAGTTCGGTGAGGCCTTGTGGACAAAGTTGTACAGGTTCTAAGTTAGACAATATTAGACTATTGGACCATCCGATTTACACTTTATGAAGGACTATGTTCTACGCACGCTTTGACTAAGCATGCACCATTCATCATCGAGTTCAACAGCAAGACATGCAAACCACCTCAGCATCAAACAGATATCCGGATATTAAAGGCTTACGCCTAACAGCCGGGCGCCGGCCACTTGGGTCTGTGGGGAGCATGTCGCGCCTATGTTGGCCTTGGTGGGGCCTATATTGAGCAAAGTTAAGCTATCTGGTGCGCATCTTGGCCCTAGGTTGGGCCAAGTTGGGCCCATGTGGTCTATGTTGGGCACATCTTGGGCCCATGTTGAGCCTATGTTGGGCCTATGTCGGCCTATGTTAGGCCTATGTTGGCCTATGTTGGCCTAGGTTGGGCCTATGTTGGGCCTATGTTGAGCCATCTTGGAGGCTATGTTGGGCATATGTTGGGGATATGATGGCTATCTTGGGCCTATGTTGGGGATATGTTAGGAAATGTAAATCGTCTGGAGGGCCTCTACCCACAAAATGTCGATTAAGCCTGTCCGCCCGGCCCGCATTACCGACACCACCCTTGAAAAACACAGCATTTTTGCATTTTTCCCTTTTCCCCGCGTCGTACTTCGATATGCGCAATAAACCCTGTAAAACACAGTGTTTTTATACCTCACACACACGATGCATTGTAAATTACATTGATATCAGTGACCCGGTGGTCCCCCCGTTTTGGGACCGAGGGTCGGCGGCAGGGGGCGCGCCCGTATATAACCTTCGGTTACCACCGAAGGCCCTCCGGGCAGGGCACGGGCTTCGTGGCCGGCGCCCGGATTTACCAGGCTACCGCCTGCAGCCGCCGACCCCCAAGGGATAGAACCTTAGCGCTAGCCTTGCTCTATGTTAGCCTTAGCCTTAAGCCTTAGCCTTAGCCTTAAGAGTGCAGACCCAACCCAGCACCACCAAAGCAGGTACCCAAAAAGTCGACTTTTTGGGTACCTCCCAGATTTACCATCGGACGTCAGCTCTTGCATGAACCCCGATCATTGCCCAAGAATTTAGACCCAACCCTTCACCACCAAAGCAGGTACCCAAAAAGTCGACTTTTTGGGTACCTCCCAGGTTTACCAATTTAGACCCAACCCAGCACCACCAAAGCAGGTACCCAAAAAGACAAAGCCTAGAGCATTCCTAGGAAAATGCCAGAAAAGCCTTTGAAAATCTCATAAACCAACAGAAAACGTGACAAAATCTACGAAAAAGCAAGGGCATTGGCCGGGACCATGCCGCGACCAGCCCGGGATTCGAGCCCAGGACCATTTTGGACCGTGCTTATTTTCCCGCGCGGGTCGAGAGGGTGCCCCAAGATGTAAATCAATTGGGATGGCAGGTTCTTGGACAATTCCCGGGTCGCTCAGGTAGCTTTCAGGGCGCGATTTTCGTAACTGCAACAAGGGTCCGGAGGGGTAGGGGAGGTAAGGTCTAGGTCTAGGTCTAAGGCTAAGGACTAGGTCCAAGGTCTAAGGCTAAGGCCTAAGGCTAAGGCCAACATCGACAGTCACGCCTCACCCCACGGTGTGGGGTCGGCGGATCTCTCACAAAGGATCGAACTAAAATCTGCTTTGCGCCTGGAGACCTCTCCAATTTTTGCCTTGGTCCAACTCTATGAACCTTCCAATCTGACCCCCATCCTAAGAAATGCTACAGAAAATTGGTGAAAATTCTTCCTTAGATGATTATTCCAACTGTTACGGTGAGTTCATGGAATACATTTTGAGCAATGCCTTTGTCGGAATGACTTGACGTAGACTGGTCCCTGTGACCTGCTTGAAGGACACATACGCTGCTTAAGGCGCTTTGATCTCCGCCACGGACCCGGTGGCCACGATTGCGCTCTTCGGAAGCAGCAGGCAGGAATGGTAGAACCATGTTTTCATGGATGCATACCCAGTGACAGGGATGAAGCCACTACTGAGATGCAAAAAGCAAAGGGATTGGACAATGCATGATATGGCCTTCTACATCCCTTTACTGTGGAGACTTTTGCCATCCCCTCGAAAGCCATCACGTCAAGCCACTCCCTTCTGACTGCAGCTTGATTTCTTGGCTCAAACACCTGGGCTGATTGGATAGTTCGGATCCTGTCGATGTGCCACCTAACCAGCATTGCGCCTCACCCACTGCAAAATGTGCAGCATTGTTTGAAGCCTAGTCTGGAAGTGCCAGAAGATCCACTCCCATGCAGCTGGGTGTTGTTGTAGATGTCTGACATGATCGACGAGTCTATTCTCACAGTCAAGAAAGAATAGCGGCCTCGCAGAGTAAGGAAGTCTGAGTCAGATGTTTGAAAAGAACAGAGTGTATTCCATGATATTCCATGCTATTGGGATTTGGTCGTTTAACTATTCAATTGCCAAATCGTCGTCCAGTTTCGTCCTCCAAGGCACTCCGCCACACCTCATCCCTACAGGTTGGGCATCGGCAGATGCCGAGGTCGATGATCCGGTCCCGACACAAGGGTGCATCAAGCGGCGCACCAACAAACGTCTAGAGCGACTTGGAAAAATGAAGCAACGCGTTTCTCGAGAAGAAAACAAGCAAGAGGATGAGAAGTTCTTTTTCTGGGGTGCCATTAGGCCATCCAATCATCCAATTGTTTTGCAACAAGTTGCTCCTGATTTGTTCGCCGTGAGCAACTTTGAGGCAAGAGGAGGTTCGCCAGTTCCTTGCCAGGCATGGCTTTATAAATTTAAATGCGCTGCAGCAGCACCACGTGCCCTCCCTTCAATCCTTTATCTTTGGAGCACCAGAAGAGCTGTCCCTGGGCTTGGATTGTTTGCTTCTGTTTGCTCTGTTCGAGATCGATCTTGCAGAGATACCTAGACTAAGACTTGAGTCCTGAGGCTTGAAGGATCCTAAACTCCTAAAGATATCTAGATTCTGAAGGCAATGTGGTCCAAGGAGTCCTCTACTGCTTGCGGCGAAGAAGGGATACGTCCGGATGGTCGCACTACTTCTCCGTGCCGGTGCTGACCAGAGCCAGAAGACTTCCAAGGGCCGCACACTCTTAGAAGTCGCTCAGCAAGCTCCTAATGAAAAGGCACGCCAACAGATTGTGGCTATGGTGAGGGGCACCCAGACACTCAGATGATGAAGCTGATTTATGTGTTTGTCTTCCAATTTGTTCAGATTTCCCATCGCCCAGATCTACTACACCCCTGTGTTTAGTTCAGACCATTTTAGCAGATACCACCTTCCCACGCAGACTCCCCACCCTCAAATCCGCCAGCGAATCTGGTGCTCAATCTTCAGGAGGACAAGGTCTGCCAAGCAACTGCTGCAGCACACATCCCTCACATCCTCGAAATAGCTGCGTTCACCTCGAATTTGAGATGTGATGTGGTTGTGTCGCAGGTGTGGATCACTGTCCTTGGTGGTGGAACACCACCTTTTCATTGTTCTTGATTTTCGTTCTTCTTCGAAGAACTTCGCATTTCAGCCGCTTCGGCCACCTTCAGCAGCTTCGCCCGGCCCGTGGTGGAACTACAATGGCTGACGAGCTGCTGGAGTCAAGCCTGGGCGCGCGGGTGTTTTCAAACCCACTTCCCGGCATGGCGTCATGCTGTATATGTTAGACAAGAACATGTTGTTGTAACAGGCTTGAACACTACTCAAATTGAATCAACTTGGATTATGTGTTGTTCTACTCTGATGACGCAGTACCATGCACAAGTCTTTTTGCCCACTTGTTGCACGGGTGTTGAATTTTGTCACAAAAGTGCGAACATGTGACCGACGTGCGCTTGTTCGCATTGACATCCAGGGAAAGTTCTGGCCATTGACCGGATACCATTCCCCTTGCCTCCAGCCTATGACTGGAAGAGCAAAGTATTATGGACAAGTAGAGACTGCCTGTCCAAAAGAACCAGCTCCTCGTGCAAAGGAAATTGACATGTTTTTGCTTGCAGTTTGACATAGCACTCAGTTGGAATGATGATCCTGACATCCGCAGCAATGGCATTGCAGATAAACAGGTCTTCCAATTGCTGTGTCTACCTTGCCTTAGACACAGAGAGAGAGAGAGAGGTCCCACGATGTTCCAAGATGTCAGTCCCAATTATTTTAGACTGCTACAGACGCCCAGTGCATGATCGTTCGGGGGCACTTTCTTTGGTGGCTTTTGTCGCCGTACAAATGATTAATGAGAAAGACAATGTTCGTTCCTGGCCCATTTTGATGGCCTCTACAATCATATATGACTATTGGGTGATGTGGTGATTCCTTTTGACTAACGGCCCTGATCCCTGATCATCTCAGAGTTCCCAGACTGAAGAGCCATCTCACAGTGCCACGGTTGAAGGATTTGAGCCAGCTTTGTGCTCCAGGTTCCGGACAGATCCGCTGCTCCACTCGCTCATTAACGGTGCAACGGGGTGGTGATCAAGGGAGTGGACCAATTACCTGAAGATCTAAGATATATTTTGTTCCAAAAAGCTGTCTATAAAGGCTACACAGACTGTGCTAGTTAGCAGCTCAAGATTGATTGATATGTGTTGAGGTAGGTAGATTGATTCGTTGTCGTTTCAAAACCTTTCAGAAATTGGCTCTTCTTGAAGTGTTCAACAGGTTGAAGAGGTGGTCACGGGTTCTGTCAGCAAGACCTCAGTTTTAGTGGAAGATGACCGACCAAAGAAATCAGACATGACCTTGAGTCCGGTGGCCTCCTTTGGAATTCTTGGATGATCCTTCCGAAAGGTAAAATTATAGCTTATCACATATTTCAGAGTGTCCTCATACGATCTTCAAGGATTGCAAAAGCTGCTTCACTACCTTTCAGTGTTGGCCAGTGATATGTGGACCCCTATGTATGTATATATATATATGGTCACGCCCCCCCCCCAGAACCAACCTTTTAACAAAAACACTGGTATTTCCCATATAAAATGCTCATTTTCAGTCTATTTTTTTTGAAGCATTTTTTTGATCAAAAATTTCAGAAGCAAAAAAGGAAACACAACAAATGTTAAAAACAAAACAATTGAATCAACAAAACTAAAAAAACAAAAAACAAAAATCGAGTTTTGGTTTTTGGTTTCTCAGAAAACCAAAAACCAAAAAAAAAACAGACCCAACAGGCCAGACCCAAAACCAAAAACCAAAATTGTGGTTTTGGTTTTTGGTTTTTCAGAAAACCAAAAACCAAAAAAAACAAAAAACATGCCCCTGTTGGTTTTGGTCTGGCCTGTTGGGTATGTTTTTTTGGTTTTTTGGTTTTTGGTTTTCTGAAAAACCAAAAACCAAAACCCAAA